>CAWVNZ010001520.1:0-220874 GCA_963930735.1 Dioctria linearis
GACAGTTGAAAATTATTTTTTGAATAATTTACTATAGAAAGGCAATCCCTGGCGTAATTAAAATTTGCGACAGTAAAAAATTATTTTTTTGAGTAATTTACTATAGAAAAGGCAATCCCTGGCGTAATTTAAATTTGCGACAGTATAAAATTATTTTTTGAGTAATTTACTATAGAAAAGGCAATCCCTGGCGTAATTAAAATTTGCGACAGTATAAAATTATTTTTTGAATAATTTACTATAGAAAAGGAAATCCCTGGCGTATTTAAAATTTGCGACAGTAAAAAATTATTTTTTGAATAATTTACTATAGAAAAGGGAATCCCTGGCGTAATTAAAATTTGCGACAGTAGAAAATTATTTTTTGAATAATTTACTATAGAAAAGGCAATCCCTGCGATATTTAAAATTTGCGACAGTAAAAAATTATTTTTTGAATAATTTACTATAGAAAAGGCAATCCCTGGCGTAATTAAAATTTGCGACAGTAGAAAATTATTTTTTGAATAATTTACTATAGAAAAGGCAATCCCTGGCATAATTAAAATTTGCGACAGTAGAAAATTATTTTTTGAAAAGTTTACTATAGAAAAGGCAATCCCTGGCGTAATTAAAATTTGCGACAGTAAAAAATTATTTTTTGAATAATTTACTATATAAAAGGCAATCCCTGGCGTAATTAAAATTTGCGACAGTTGAAAATTATTTTTTGAATAATTTACTATAGAAAAGGCAATCCCTGGCGTAATTAAAATTTGCGACAGTAGAAAATTATTTTTTGCAAAATTTACTATAGAAAAGGCAATCCCTGGCGTAATTAAAATTTGCGACAGTAAAAAATTATTTTTTGAATAATTTACTATAGAAAAGGCAATCCCTGGCGCAATTAAAATTTGCGACAGTAAAAAATTTTTTTTTGATTAATTTACTATAGAAAAGGCAATCCCTGGCGGATTTGAAATTTGCGACAGTAGAAAATTATTTTTTGAATAATCTACTATAGAAAAGGCAATCCCTGGCGTAATTAAAATTTGCGACAATAGAAAATTATTTTTTGAATAATTTACTATAGAAAAGGCAATCCCTGGCGTAATTAAAATTTGCGACAGTAGAAAATTATTTTTTGAATAATTTACTATAGAAAAGGCAATCCCTGGCGTAATTAAAATTTGCGACAGTAGAAAATTATTTTTTGAAAAGTTTACTATAGAAAAGGCAATCCCTGGCGTAATTAAAATTTGCGACAGTAAAAAATTATTTTTTGAATAATTTACTATAGAAAAGGCAATCCCTGGCGGATTTGAAATTTGCGACAGTTGAAAATTATTTTTTGAATAATTTACTATAGAAAAGGCAATCCCTGGCGTAATTAAAATTTGCGACAGTAAAAAATTATTTTTTGAATAATTTACTATAGAAAAGGCAATCCCTGGCGCAATTAAAATTTGCGACAGTATAAAATTATTTTTTGAATAATTTACTATAGAAAAGGCAATCCCTGGCTTAATTAAAATTTGTGACAGTAGAAAATTATTTTTTGAATAATTTACTATAGAAAAGGCAATCCCTGGCGTAATTAAAATTTGCGACAGTAGAAAATTATTTTTTGAATAATTTACTATAAAAAAGGCAATCCCTGGCGTAATTAAAATTTGCGACAGTTGAAAATTATTTTTTGAATAATTTACTATAGAAAAGGCAATCCCTGGCGTAATTAAAATTTGCGACAGTAGAAAATTATTTTTTGAATAATTTACTATAGAAAAGGCAATCCCTGGCGTAATTAAAATTTGCGACAGTATAAAATTATTTTTTGAATAATTTACTATAGAAAAGGCAATCCCTGGCGTAATTAAAATTTGCGACAGTAAAAAATTATTTTTTGAATAATTTACTATAGAAAAGCCAATCCCTGGCGTAATTAAAATTTGCGACAGTAAAATATTATTTTTTGAAAAATTTACTATAGAAAAGGCAATCCCTGGCGCAATTAAAATTTGCGACAGTTGAAAATTATTTTTTGAATAATTTACTATAGAAAAGGCAATCCCTGGCGCAATTAAAATTTGCGACAGTAGAAAATTATTTTTTGAATAATTTACTATAGAAAAGGCAATCCCTGGCGTAATTAAAATTTGCGACAGTAGAAAATTATTTTTTGAATAATTTACTATAGAAAAGGCAATCCCTGGCGTAATTAAAATTTGCGACAGTTGAAAATTATTTTTTGAATAATTTACTATAGAAAAGGCAATCCCTGGCGTAATTAAAATTTGCGACAGTTGTAAATTATTTTTTGAATAATTTACTATAGAAAAGGCAATCCCTGGCGCAATTAAAATTTGCGACAGTAGAAAATTATTTTTTGAATAATTTACTATAGAAAAGGCAATCCCTGGCGTAATTAAAATTTGCGACAGTAGAAAATTATTTTTTGCAAAATTTACTATAGAAAAGGCAGTCCCTGGCGCACTTAAAATTTGCGACAATAAAAAATTATTTTTTGAATAATTTACTATAGAAAAGGCAATCCCTGGCGTAATTAAAATTTGCGACAGTTGAAAATTAGCTTTTTAAAAATTTACTATAGAAGAGGCAATCCCTGGCGGATTTAAAATTTGCGACAGTAGAAAATTATTTTTTGAATAATTTACTATAGAAGAGGCAATCCCTGGCGTAATTAAAATTTGCGACAGTAAAAAATTATTTTTTGAATAATTTACTGTAGAAAAGGCAATCCCTGGCGGATTTGAAATTTGCGACAGATGAAAATTATTTTTTGAATAATTTACTATAGAAAAGGCAATCTCTGGCGCACTTAAAATTTGCGACAATAAAAAATTATTTTTTGAATAATTTACTATAGAAAGGGCAATCCCTGGCGTAATTAAAATTTGCGACAGTAAAAAATTATTTTTTGCAAAATTTACTGTAGAAAAGGCAATCCCTGGCGCAATTAAAACTTGCGATAGTAAAAAATTATTTTTTGAATAATTTACTATAGAAAAGGCAATCCCTGGCGGATTTGAAATTTGCGACAGTAAAAAATTATTTTTTTGCAAGACTTACTATAGAAAAGGCAATCCCTGGCGAAAATAAAATTTGCGACAATAAAAATTAATTTTTGAATAATTTACTATAAAAAAGGCAATCCCTGGCGTAATTAAAATTTGCGACAGTATAAAATTATTTTTTGAATAATTTACTATAGAAAAGGCAATCCCTGGCGCAATTAAAATTTGCGACAGTTGAAAATTATTTTTTGAATAATTTACTATAGAAAAGGCAATCCCTGGCGTAATTAAAATTTGCGACAGTATAAAATTATTTTTTGAATAATTTACTATAGAAAAGGCAATCCCTGGCGTAATTAAAATTTGCGACAGTTGAAAATTATTTTTTAAATAATTTACTATAGAAAAGGCAATCCCTGGCGTAATTAAAATTTGCGACAGTAAAAAATTATTTTTTGAAAAATTTACTATAGAAAAGGCAATCCCTGGCGCAATTAAAATTTGCGACAGTTGAAAATTATTTTTTGAATAATTTACTATAGAAAAGGCAATCCCTGGCGTAATTAAAATTTGCGACAGTAGAAAATTATTTTTTGCAAAATTTACTATAGAAAAGGCAATACCTGGCGCACTTAAAATTTGCGACAGTAAAAAATTATTTTTTGAATAATTTACTATAGAAAAGGCAATCCCTGGCGAAATTAAAATTTGCGACAGTTGAAAATTATTTTTTGAATAATTTACTATAGAAAAGGCAATCCCTGGCGTAATTAAAATTTGCGACAGTAGAAAATTATTTTTTGCAAAGTTTACTATAGAAAAGGCAATCCCTGGCGTAATTAAAATTTGCGACAGTAAAAAATTATTTTTTGAATAATTTACTATAGAAAAGGCAATCCCTGGCGGATTTGCAATTTGCGACAGTAGAAAATTATTTTTTGAATAATTTACTAAAGAAAAGGCAATCCCTGGCGGATTTGAAATTTGCGACAGTAAAAAATTATTTTTTGTATAATTTACTATAGAAAAGGCAATCCCTGGCGCAATTAAAATTTGCGACAGTTGAAAATTATTTTTTGAATAATTTACTATGGAAAAGGCAATCCCTGGCGTAATTAAAACTTGCGACAGTAAAAAATTATTTTTTGAAAAATTTACTATAGAAAAGGCAATCCCTGGCGCAATTAAAATTTGCGACAGTTGAAAATTATTTTTTGAATAATTTACTATAGAAAAGGCAATCCCTGGCGTATTTAAAATTTGCGACAGTATAAAATTATTTTTTGAATAATTTACTATAGAAAAGGCAATCCCTATCGTAATTAAAATTTGCGACAGTTGAAAATTATTTTTTGAAAAGTTTACTATAGAAAAGGCAATCCCTGGCGCAATTAAAATTTGCGACAGTTGAAAATTATTTTTTGAATAATTTACTATAGAAAAGTAGAAAATTATTTTTTGAATAATTTACTATAGAAAAGGCAATCCCTGCGTAATTAAAATTTGCGACAGTAGAAAATTATTTTTTGAAAAGTTAACTATAGAAAAGGCAATCCCTGGCGTAATTAAAATTTGCGACAGTTGAAAATTATTTTTTGAAAAGTTTACTACAGAAAAGGCAATCCCTGGCGCAATTAAAATTTGCGACAGTAAAAAATTATTTTTTGAATAATTTACTATAGAAAAGGCAATCCCTGGCGTAATTAAAATTTGCGACAGTTGAAAATTATTTTTTGAATAATTTACTATGGAAAAGGCAATACCTGGCGCAATTAAAATTTGCGACAGTATAAAATTATTTTTTGAATAATTTACTATAGAAAAGGCAATCCCTGGCGCAATTAAAATTTGCGACAGTTGAAAATTATTTTTTGAATAATTTACTATAGAAAAGGCAATCCCTGGCGTAATTAAAATTTGCGACAGTTGAAAATTATTTTTTGAATAATTTACTATAGAAAAGGCAATCCCTGGCGCAATTAAAATTTGCGACAGTATAAAATTATTTTTTGAATAATTTACTATAGAAAAGGCAATCCCTGGCGTAATTAAAATTTGCGACAGTAGAAAATTATTTTTTGAATAATTTACTATAGAAAAGGCAATCCCTGGGATATTTAAAATTTGCGACAGTAAAAAATTATTTTTTTGCAAAATTACTATAGAAAAGGCAATCCCTGGCGTAATTAAAATTTGCGACAGTAGAAAATTATTTTTTGAATAATTTACTATAGAAAAGGCAACCCCTGGCGTAATTAAAATTTGCGACAGTAAAAAATTATTTTTTGAATAATTTACTATAGAAAAGGCAATCCCTGGCGGATTTGAAATTTGCGACAGATGAAAATTATTTTTTGAATAATTTACTATAGAAAAGGCAATCCGTGGCGTAATTAAAATTTGCGACAGTAAAAAATTATTTTTTGAATAATATACTATAGAAAAGGCAATCCCTGGCGTATTTAAAATTTGCGACAGTAAGAAATTAATTTGTGAGAAATTTACTATAGAAAAGGCAATCCCTGGCGTAATTAAAATTTGCGACAGTAGGAAATTATTTTTTTTAAAAGTTTACTATAGAAAAGGCAATCCCTGGCGTAATTAAAATTTGCGACAGTAAAAAATTATTTTTTGAATAATTTACTATAGAAAAGGCAATCCCTGGCGGATTTGAAATTTGCGACAGTTGAAAATTATTTTTTGAATAATTTACTATAGAAAGGCAATCCCTGGCGTAATTAAAATTTGCGACAGTAAAAAATTATTTTTTTGAGTAATTTACTATAGAAAAGGCAATCCCTGGCGTAATTTAAATTTGCGACAGTATAAAATTATTTTTTGAATAATTTACTATAGAAAAGGCAATGCCTGGCGTAATTAAAATTTGCGACAGTATAAAATTATTTTTTGAATAATTTACTATAGAAAAGGCAATCCCTGGCGTATTTAAAATTTGCGACAGTAAAAAATTATTTTTTGAATAATTTACTATAGAAAAGGGAATCCCTGGCGTAATTAAAATTTGCGACAGTAGAAAATTATTTTTTGAATAATTTACTATAGAAAAGGCAATCCCTGCGATATTTAAAATTTGCGACAGTAAGAAATTATTTTTTGAATAATTTACTATAGAAAAGGCAATCCCTGGCGTAATTAAAATTTGCGACAGTAGAAAATTATTTTTTGAATAATTTACTATAGAAAAGGCAATCCCTGGCATAATTAAAATTTGCGACAGTAGAAAATTATTTTTTGAAAAGTTTACTATAGAAAAGGCAATCCCTGGCGTAATTAAAATTTGCGACAGTAAAAAATTATTTTTTGAATAATTTACTATATAAAAGGCAATCCCTGGCGTAATTAAAATTTGCGACAGTTGAAAATTATTTTTTGAATAATTTACTATAGAAAAGGCAATCCCTGGCGTAATTAAAATTTGCGACAGTAGAAAATTATTTTTTTGCAAAATTTACTATAGAAAAGGCAATCCTTGGCGTAATTAAAATTTGCGACAGTAAAAAATTATTTTTTGAATAATTTACTATAGAAAAGGCAATCCCTGGCGCAATTAAAATTTGCGACAGTAAAAAATTTTTTTTTGAATAATTTACTATAGAAAAGGCAATCCCTGGCGGATTTGAAATTTGCGACAGTAGAAAATTATTTTTTGAATAATCTACTATAGAAAAGGCAATCCCTGGCGTAATTAAAATTTGCGACAGTAGAAAATTATTTTTTGAATAATTTACTATAGAAAAGGCAATCCCTGGCGCAATTAAAATTTGCTACAGTTGAAAATTATTTTTTGAATAATTTACTATAGAAAAGGCAATCCCTGGCGTAATTAAAATTTGCGACAGTTGAAAAATATTTTTTGAATAATTTACTATAGAAAAGGCAATCCCTGGCGCAATTAAAATTTGCGACAGTATAAAATTATTTTTTGAATAATTTACTATAGAAAAGGCAAACCCTGGCGTAATTAAAATTTGCGACAGTAGAAAATAATTTTTTGAATAATTTACTATAGAAAAGGCAATCCCTGGCGTAATTAAAATTTGCGACAGTAGAAAATTATTTTTTGAAAAGTTTACTATAGAAAAGGCAATCCCTGGCGTAATTAAAATTTGCGACAGTAAAAAATTATTTTTTGAATAATTTACTATAGAAAAGGCAATCCCTGGCGGATTTGAAATTTGCGACAGTTGAAAATTATTTTTTGAATAATTTACTATACAAAAGGCAATCCCTGGCGTAATTAAAATTTGCGACAGTAAAAAATTATTTTTTGAATAATTTACTATAGAAAAGGCAATCCCTGGCGCAATTAAAATTTGCGACAGTATAAAATTATTTTTTGAATAATTTACTATAGAAAAGGCAATCCCTGGCGTAATTAAAATTTGTGACAGTAGAAAATTATTTTTTGAATAATTTACTATAGAAAAGGCAATCCCTGGCGTAATTAAAATTTGCGACAGTAGAAAATTATTTTTTGAATAATTTACTATAAAAAAGGCAATCCCTGGCGTAATTAAAATTTGCGACAGTTGAAAATTATTTTTTGAATAATTTACTATAGAAAAGGCAATCCCTGGCGTAATTAAAATTTGCGACAGTAGAAAATTATTTTTTGAATAATTTACTATAGAAAAGGCAATCCCTGGCGTAATTAAAATTTGCGACAGTATAAAATTATTTTTTGAATAATTTACTATAGAAAAGGCAATCCCTGGCGTAATTAAAATTTGCGACAGTAAAAAATTATTTTTTGAATAATTTACTATAGAAAAGGCAATCCCTGGCGCAATTAAAATTTGCGAAAGTAAAATATTATTTTTTGAAAAATTTACTATAGAAAAGGCAATCCCTGGCGCAATTAAAATTTGCGACAGTTGAAAATTATTTTTTGAATAATTTACTATAGAAAAGGCAATCCCTGGCGCAATTAAAATTTGCGACAGTAGAAAATTATTTTTTGAATAATTTACTATAGAAAAGGCAATCCCTGGCGTAATTAAAATTTGCGACAGTAGAAAATTATTTTTTGAATAATTTACTATAGAAAAGGCAATCCCTGGCGTAATTAAAATTTGCGACAGTTGAAAATTATTTTTTGAATAATTTACTATAGAAAAGGCAATCCCTGGCGTAATTAAAATTTGCGACAGTTGTAAATTATTTTTTGAATAATTTACTATAGAAAAGGCAATCCCTGGAGCAATTAAAATTTGCGACAGTAGAAAATTATTTTTTGAATAATTTACTATAGAAAAGGCAATCCCTGGCGTAATTAAAATTTGCGACAGTAGAAAATTATTTTTTGCAAAATTTACTATAGAAAAGGCAGTCCCTGGCGCACTTAAAATTTGCGACAATAAAAAATTATTTTTTGAATAATTTACTATAGAAAAGGCAATCCCTGGCGTAATTAATATTTGCGACAGTTGAAAATTACCTTTTTAAAAATTTACTATAGAAGAGGCAATCCCTGGCGGATTTAAAATTTGCGACAGTAGAAAATTATTTTTTGAATAATTTACTATAGAAGAGGCAATCCCTGGCGTAATTAAAATTTGCGACAGTAAAAAATTATTTTTTGAATAATTTACTGTAGAAAAGGCAATCCCTGGCGGATTTGAAATTTGCGACAGATGAAAATTATTTTTTTGCAAAATTTACTATAGAAAAGGCAATCCCTGGCGCAATTAAAACTTGCGATAGTAAAAAATTATTTTTTGGGACTGCCTTTTCTAAGTAAATTATTCAAAAAATAATTTTATACTGTCGCAAATTTTAATTGCGCCAGGCATTGCCTTTTCTATAGTAAATTATTCAAAAAATAATTTTCAATTGTCGCAAATTTTAATTACGCCAGGGATTGCCTTTTCTATAGTAAATTATTCAAAAAATAATTTTTTACTGTCGCAAATTTTAATTGCGCCAGGGATTGCCTTTTCTATAGTAAATTATTCAAAAAATAATTTTCCACTGTCGCAAATTTTAATTACGCCTGGGATTGCCTTTTCTATAGTAAATTATTCAAAAAATAATTTTCAACTGTCCCAAATTTTAATTACGCCAGGTATTGCCTTTTCTATAGTAAATTATTCAAAAAATAATTTTATACTGTCGCAAATTTTAATTGCGCCAGGGATTGCCTTTTCTATAGTAAATTATTCAAAAAATAATTTTCAACTGTCGCAAATTTTAATTACGCCAGGGATTGCCTTTTCTATAGTAAATTATTCAAAAAATAATTTTCTACTGTCGCAAATCTTAATTACGCCAGGGATTGCCTTTTCTATAGTAATTTTTGCAAAAAATAATTTTCAACTGTCGCAAATTTTAATTACGCCAGGGATTGCCTTTTCTATAGTAAATTTTGCAAAAAAATAATTTTTTACTCTCGCAAATTTCAAATCCACCAGGGATTGCCTTTTCTATAGTAAATTATTCAAAAAATAATTTTCTACTGTCGCAAATTTTAATTAGGCCATAGATTGCCTATTCTATAGTAAATTATTCAAAAAATAATTTTCAACTGTCGCAAATTTTAAATATCCCAGGGATTGCCTTTTCTATAGTAAATTATTCAAAAAATAATTTTCAACTGTCGCAAATTTTAATTACGCCAGGGATTGCCTTTTCTACAGTAAATTTTTCAAAAAATAATTTTCAACTGTCGCAAATTTTAAATACGCCAGGGAATGCCTTTTCTATAGTAAATTTTGCAAAAAAATAATTTTTTACTATCGCAAGTTTTAATTGCGCCAGGGATTGCCTTTTCTATAGTAAATTATTCAAAAAATAATTTTCAAATGTCGCAAATTTTAATTACGCCAGGGATTGCCTTTTCTATAGTAAATTATTCAAAAAATAATTTTCTACTGTCGCAAATTTTAATTACGCCAGGGATTGCCTTTTCTATAGTAAATTTTGCAAAAAATAATTTTCAACTGTCGCAAATTTTAATTACGCCAGGGATTGCCTTTTCTATAGTAAATTTTGCAAAAAAATAATTTTTTACTTTCGCAAATTTCAAATCCGCCAGGGATTGCCTTTTCTATAGTAAATTATACAAAAAATAATTTTCTACTGTCGCAAATTTTAATTAGGCCAGGGATTGCCTTTTCTATAGTAAATTATTCAAAAAATAATTTTCAACTGTCGCAAATTTTAAATATCCCAGGGATTGCCTTTTCTATAGTAAATTATTCAAAAAATAATTTTCAACTGTCGCAAATTTTAATTACGCCAGGGATTGCCTTTTCTACAGTAAATTTTTCAAAAAATAATTTTCAACTGTCGCAAATTTTAAATACGCCAGGGAATCCCTTTTCTATAGTAAATTTTGCAAAAAAATAATTTTTTACTATCGCAAGTTTTAATTGCGTCAGGGATTGCCTTTTCTACAGTAAATTATTCAAAAAATAATTTTCTACTGTCGCAAATTTTAAGTGCGCCAGGGATTGCCTTTTCTATAGTAAATTATTCTAAAAATAATTTTCAACTGTCGCAAATTTTAATTACGCCAGGGATTGCCTTTTCTATAGTAAATTATTCAAAAAATAATTTTCTACTGTCGCAAATTTCAAATCCGCCAGGGATTGCCTTTTCTATAGTAAATTATTCAAAAAATAATTTTCAACTATCGCAAGTTTTAAATACGCCAGGGATTGCCTTTTCAATAGTAAATTATTCAAAAAATAATTTTATACTGTCGCAAGTTTTAATTGCGTCAGGGATTGCCTTTTCTACAGTAAATTTTTCAAAAAATAATTTTCAACTGTCGCAAATTTTAAATACGCCAGGGAATCCCTTTTCTATAGTAAATTTTGCAAAAAAATAATTTTTTACTATCGCAAGTTTTAATTGCGTCAGGGATTGCCTTTTCTACAGTAAATTATTCAAAAAATAATTTTCTACTGTCGCAAATTTTAAGTGCGCCAGGGATTGCCTTTTCTATAGTAAATTATTCTAAAAATAATTTTCAACTGTCGCAAATTTTAATTACGCCAGGGATTGCCTTTTCTATAGTAAATTATTCAAAAAATAATTTTCTACTGTCGCAAATTTCAAATCCGCCAGGGATTGCCTTTTCTATAGTAAATTATACAAAAAATAATTTTCTACTGTCGCAAATTTTAATTAGGCCAGGGATTGCCTTTTCTATAGTAAATTATTCAAAAAATAATTTTATACTGTCGCAAGTTTTAAATACGCCAGGGATTGCCTTTTCTATAGTAAATTATTCTAAAAATAATTTTCAACTGTCGCAAATTTTAATTACGCCAGGGATTGCCTTTTCTATAGTAAATTATTCAAAAAATAATTTTCTACTGTCGCAAATTTTAATTACGCCAGGGATTGCCTTTTCTACAGTAAATTTTTCAAAAAATAATTTTCAACTGTCGCAAATTTTAAATACGTCAGGGGTTGCCTTTTCTATAGTAAATTATTCAAAAAATAATTTTATACTGTCGCTAGTTTTAATTGCGCCAGGGATTGCCTTTTCTACAGTAAATTATTCAAAAAATAATTTTCTACTGTCGCAAATTTTAAGTGCGCCAGGCATTGCCTTTTCTACAGTAAATTATTCAAAAAATAATTTTCTACTGTCGCAAATTTTAATTACGCCAGGGATTGCCTTTTCTATAGTAAATTATTCAAAAAATAATTTTTTACTGTCGCAAATTTTAATTACGCCAGGGATTGCCTTTTCTATAGTAAATTATTCAAAAAATAATTTTCAACTGTCGCAAATTTCAAATCCGCCAGGGATTGCCTTTTCTATAGTAAATTATTCAAAAAATTATTTTCAACTGTCGCAAGTTTTAATTGCGCCAGGGATTGCCTTTTCTATAGTAAATTTTGCAAAAAAATAATTTTTTACTGTCGCAAATTTCAAATCCGCCAGGGATTGCCTTTTCTATAGTAAATTATTCAAAAAATAATTTTCAACTGTCGCAAATTTTAATTACGCCAGGGATTGCCTTTTCTATAGTAAATTATTCAAAAAATAATTTTCTACTGTCGCAAATTTTAATTACGCCAGGGATTGCCTTTTCTATAGTAAATTATTCAAAAAATAATTTTCTACTGTCGCAAATTTTAATTACGCCAGGGATTGCGTTTTCTATAGTAAATTATTCAAAAAATAATTTTCTACTGTCGCAAATTTTAATTACGCCAGGGATTGCCTTTTCTATAGTAAATTATTCAAAAAATAATTTTCTACAGTCGCAAATTTTAATTACGCCAGGGATTGCCTTTTCTATAGTAAATTATTCAAAAAATAATTTTCAACTGTCGCAAATTTTAATTACGCCAGGGATTGCCTTTTCTATAGTAAACTTTTCAAAAAATAATTTTCTACTGTCGCAAATTTTAATTACGCCAGGGATTGCCTTTTCTATAGTAAACTTTTCAAAAAATAATTTTCAACTGTCGCGAATTTCAAATCCGCCAGGGATTGCCTTTTCTATAGTAAATTATTCAAAACATAATTTTCAACTGTCGCAAATTTTAATTACGCCAGGGATTGCCTTTTCTATAGTAAATTATTCAAAAAATAATTTTCTACTGTCGCAAATTTCAAATCCGCCAGGGATTGCCTTTTCTATAGTAAATTTTGCAAAAAAATAATTTTTTACTGTCGCAAATTTTAAATATCCCAGGGATTGCCTTATATATAGTAAATTTTTCAAAAAATAATTTTTTACTGTCGCAAATTTTAAGTGCGCCAGGGATTGCCTTTTCTATAGTAAATTTTGCAAAAAATAATTTTCTACTGTCGCAAATTTTAATTACGCCAGGGATTGCCTTTTCTATAGTAAATTATTCAAAAAATAATTTTCAACTGTCGCAAATTTTAATTGCGCCAGGGATTGCCTTTTCTATAGTAAATTATTCAAAAAATAATTTTCTACTGTCGCAAATTTTAATTACGCCAGGGATTGCCTTTTCTATAGTAAATTATTCAAAAAATAATTTTTTACTATCGCAAGTTTTAATTGCGCCAGGGATTGCCTTTTCTATAGTAAATTATTCAAAAAATATTTTTTTACTGTCGCAAATTTTAATTACGCCAGGGATTGCCTTTTCTATAGTAAATTTTGCAAAAAATAATTTTTTACTGTCGCAAATTTCAAATCCGCCAGGGATTGCCTTTTCTATAGTAAATTATTCAAAAAATAATTTTTTACTATCGCAAGTTTTAATTGCGCCAGGGATTGCCTTTTCTATAGTAAAATTTGCAAAAAAATAATTTTCAACTGTCGCAAATTTCAAATCCGCCAGGGATTGCCTTTTCTATAGTAAATTATTCAAAAAATAATTTTTTACTATCGCAAGTTTTAATTGCGCCAGGGATTGCCTTTTCTACAGTAAATTATTCAAAAAATAATTTTTTACTGTCGCAAATTTTAAATACGCCAAGGATTGCCTTTTCTATAGTAAATTATTCAAAAAATAATTTTCATTTGTCGCAAATTTTAATTACGCCAGGGATTGCCTTTTCTATAGTAAATTATTCAAAAAATAATTTTCAACTGTCGCAAATTTTAATTGCGCCAGGGATTGCCTTTTCTATAGTAAATTATTCAAAAAATAATTTTTTACTGTCGCAAATTTTAATTGCGCCAGGGATTGCCTTTTCTATAGTAAATTATTCAAAAAATAATTTTCAACTGTCGCAAATTTTAATTACGCCAGGGATTGCCTTTTCTATAGTAAACTTTTCAAAAAATAATTTTCTACTGTCGCAAATTTTAATTACGCCAGGGATTGCCTTTTCTATAGTAAACTTTTCAAAAAATAATTTTCAACTGTCGCAAATTTCAAATCCGCCAGGGATTGCCTTTTCTATAGTAAATTATTCAAAACATAATTTTCAACTGTCGCAAATTTTAATTACGCCAGGGATTGCCTTTTCTATAGTAAATTATTCAAAAAATAATTTTCTACTGTCGCAAATTTCAAATCCGCCAGGGATTGCCTTTTCTATAGTAAATTTTGCAAAAAAATAATTTTTTACTGTCGCAAATTTTAAATATCCCAGGGATTGCCTTATATATAGTAAATTTTTCAAAAAATAATTTTTTACTGTCGCAAATTTTAAGTGCGCCAGGGATTGCCTTTTCTATAGTAAATTTTGCAAAAAATAATTTTCTACTGTCGCAAATTTTAATTACGCCAGGGATTGCCTTTTCTATAGTAAATTATTCAAAAAATAATTTTCAACTGTCGCAAATTTTAATTGCGCCAGGGATTGCCTTTTCTATAATAAATTATTCAAAAAATAATTTTCTACTGTCGCAAATTTTAATTACGCCAGGGATTGCCTTTTCTATAGTAAATTATTCAAAAAATAATTTTTTACTATCGCAAGTTTTAATTGCGCCAGGGATTGCCTTTTCTATAGTAAATTATTCAAAAAATATTTTTTACTGTCGCAAATTTTAATTACGCCAGGGATTGCCTTTTCTATAGTAAATTTTGCAAAAAATAATTTTTTACTGTCGCAAATTTCAAATCCGCCAGGGATTGCCTTTTCTATAGTAAATTATTCAAAAAATAATTTTTTACTATCGCAAGTTTTAATTGCGCCAGGGATTGCCTTTTCTATAGTAAAATTTGCAAAAAAATAATTTTCAACTGTCGCAAATTTCAAATCCGCCAGGGATTGCCTTTTCTATAGTAAATTATTCAAAAAATAATTTTTTACTATCGCAAGTTTTAATTGCGCCAGGGATTGCCTTTTCTACAGTAAATTATTCAAAAAATAATTTTTTACTGTCGCAAATTTTAAATACGCCAAGGATTGCCTTTTCTATAGTAAATTATTCAAAAAATAATTTTCATTTGTCGCAAATTTTAATTACGCCAGGGATTGCCTTTTCTATAGTAAATTATTCAAAAAATAATTTTCAACTGTCGCAAATTTTAATTGCGCCAGGGATTGCCTTTTCTATAGTAAATTATTCAAAAAATAATTTTTTACTGTCGCAAATTTTAATTGCGCCAGGGATTGCCTTTTTTATTGTAAATTATTCAAAAAATAATTTTATACTGTCGCAAATTTTAATTACGTCAGGGATTGCCTTTTCTATAGTAAATTATTCAAAAAATAATTTTCAACTGTCGCAAATTTTAATTGCGCCAGGGATTGCCTCTTCTATAGTAAATTATTCAAAAAATAATTTTCTACTGTCGCAAATTTTAATTACGCCAGGGATTGCCTTTTCTATAGTAAATTATTCAAAAAATAATTTTCAACTGTCGCAAATTTTAATTGCGCCAGGGATTGCCTTTCTATAGTAAATTATTCAAAAAATAATTTTCTACTGTCGCAAATTTTAATTACGCCAGGGATTGCCTTTTATATAGTAAATTATTCAAAAAATAATTTTCTACTGTCGCAAATTTTAAGTGCGCCAGGGATTGCCTTTTCTATAGTAAATTTTGCAAAAAATAATTCTCTACTGTCGCAAATTTTAATTACGCCAGGGATTGCCTTTTCTATAGTAAATTATTCAAAAAATAATTTTCAACTCTCGCAAATTTTAATTGCGCCAGGGATTGCCTTTTCTATAGTAAATTATTCAAAAAATAATTTTCTACTGTCGCAAATTTTAATTACGCCAGGGATTGCCTTTTCTATAGTAAATTATTCAAAAAATAATTTTTTACTGTCGCAAGTTTTAATTACCCCAGGGATTGCCTTTTATATAGTAAATTATTCAAAAAATAATTTTCTACTGTCGCAAATTTTAATTGCGCCAGGGATTGCCTTTTCTATAGTAAACTTTTCAAAAAATAATTTTCTACTGTCGCAAATTGTAATTGAGCCAGGGATTGCCTTTTCTATAGTAAATTATTCAAAAAATAATTTTCTACTGTCGCAAATTTTAAATATCCCAGGGATTGCCTTTTCTATAGTAAATTATTCAAAAAATAATTTTTTACTGTCGCAAATTTTAAGTGCGCCAGGGATTGCCTTTTCTATAGTAAATTATTCAAAAAATAATTTTCTACTGTCGCAAATTTTAAATATCCCAGGGATTGCCTTTTCTATAGTAAATTATTCAAAAAATAATTTTTTACTATCGCAAGTTTTAATTGCGCCAGGGATTGCCTTTTCTATAGTAAATTATTCAAAAAATATTTTTTTACTGTCGCAAATTTTAATTGCGCCAGGGATTGCCTTTTCTATAGTAAATTTTGCAAAAAATAATTTTTTACTGTCGCAAATTTCAAATCCGCCAGGGATTGCCTTTTCTATAGTAAATTATTCAAAAAATAATTTTTTACTATCGCAAGATTTAATTGCGCCAGGGATTGCCTTTTCTATAGTAAAATTTGCAAAAAAATAATTTTCAACTGTCGCAAATTTCAAATCCGCCAGGGATTGCCTTTTCTATAGTAAATTATTCAAAAAATAATTTTTTACTATCGCAAGTTTTAATTGCGCCAGGGATTGCCTTTTCTACAGTAAATTATTCAAACAATAATTTTTTACTGTCGCAAATTTTAAATACGCCAAGGATTGCCTTTTCTATAGTAAATTATTCAAAAAATAATTTTCATTTGTCGCAAATTTTAATTACGCCAGGGATTGCCTTTTCTATAGTAAATTATTCAAAAAATAATTTTCAACTGTCGCAAATTTTAATTGCGCCAGGGATTGCCTTTTCTATAGTAAACTATTCAAAAAATAATTTTTTACTGTCGCAAATTTTAGTTGCGCCAGGGATTGCCTTTTCTATAGTAAATTATTCAAAAAATAATTTTATACTGTCGCAAATTTTAATTACGCCAGGGATTGCCTTTTCTATAGTAAATTATTCAAAAAATAATTTTCAACTGTCGCAAATTTTAATTGCGCCAGGGATTGCCTCTTCTATAGTAAATTATTTAAAAAATAATTTTCCACTGTCGCAAATTTTAATTACGCCAGGGATTGCCTTTTCTATAGTAAATTATTCAAAAAATAATTTTCAACTGTCGCAAATTTTAATTGCGCCAGGGATTGCTTTTCTATAGTAAATTATTCAAAAAATTATTTTCTACTGTCGCAAATTTTAATTACGCCAGGGATTGCCTTTTATATAGTAAATTATTCAAAAAATAATTTTCTACTGTCGCAAATTTTAAGTGCGCCAGGGATTGCCTTTTCTATAGTAAATTTTGCAAAAAATAATTTTCTACTGTCGCAAATTTTAATTACGCCAGGGATTGCCTTTTCTATAGTAAATTATTCAAAAAATAATTTTCAACTGTCGCAAATTTTAATTGCGCCAGGGATTGCCTTTTCTATAGTAAATTATTCAAAAAATAATTTTCTACTGTCGCAAATTTTAATTACGCCAGGGATTGCCTTTTCAATAGTAAATTATTCAAAAAATAATTTTTTACTGTCGCAAGTTTTAATTACCCCAGGGATTGCCTTTTATATAGTAAATTATTCAAAAAATAATTTTTTACTGTCGCAAATTTTAATTGCGCCAGGGATTGCCTTTTCTATAGTAAACTTTTCAAAAAATAATTTTCTACTGTCGCAAATTGTAATTGAGCCAGGGATTGCCTTTTCTATAGTAAATTATTCAAAAAATAATTTTCTACTGTCGCAAATTTTAAATATCCCAGGGATTGCCTTTTCTATAGTAAATTATTCAAAAAATAATTTTTTACTGTCGCAAATTTTAAGTGCGCCAGGGATTGCCTTTTCTATAAAAAATTATTCAAAAAATAATTTTGTACTGTCGCAAATTTTAAATATCCCAGGGATTGCCTTTTCTATAGTAAATTATTCAAAAAATAATTTTTTACTGTCGCAAATTTTAATTGCGCCAGGGATTGCCTTTTCTATAGTAAATTTGTCAAAAAATTATTTTTTACTGTCGCAAATTTTAAATATCCCAGGGATTGCCTTTTCTATAGTAAATTATTCAAAAAATAATTTTTTACTGTCGCAAATTTTAATTGCGCCAGGGATTGCCTTTTCTATAGTAAATTTGTCAAAAAATAATTTTTTACTGTCGCAAATTTTAAATATCCCAGGGATTGCCTTTTCTATAGTAAATTTCTCACAAAATAATTTTTTACTGTCGCAAATTTTAAGTGCGCCAGGGATTGCCTTTTCTATAGTAAATTATTCAAAAAATAATTTTCTACTGTCGCAAATTTTAATTGCGCCAGGGATTGCCTTTTCTATAGTAAATTTTTCAAAAAATAATTTTTTACTATCGCAAGTTTTAATTACGCCAGGGATTGCCTTTTCTATAGTAAATTTGTCAAAAAATTATTTTTTACTGTCGCAAATTTTAAATATCCCAGGGATTGCCTTTTCTATAGTAAATTTCTCACAAATTAATTTCTTACTGTCGCAAATTTTAAATACGCCAGGGATTGCCTTTTCTATAGTAAATTATTCAAAAAATAATTTTTTACTGTCGCAAATTTTAATTACGCCAGGGATTGCCTTTTCTATAGTAAATTATTCAAAAAATAATTTTCTACTGTCGCAAATTTTAATTGCGCCAGGGATTGCCTTTTCTACAGTAAATTTTTCAAAAAATAATTTTCAACTGTCGCAAATTTTAAATACGCCAGGGATTGCCTTTTCTATAGTAAATTATTCAAAAAATAATTTTATACTGTCGCTAGTTTTAATTGCGCCAGGGATTGCCTTTTCTACAGTAAATTATTCAAAAAATAATTTTCTACTGTCGCAAATTTTAAGTGCGCCAGGGATTGCCTTTTCTAGAGTAAATTATTCAAAAAATAATTTTCTACTGTCGCAAATTTTAATTACGCCAGGGATTGCCTTTTCTATAGTAAATTATTCACAAAATAATTTTTTACTGTCGCAAATTTTAATTACGCCAGGGATTGCCTTTTCTATAGTAAATTCTTCAAAAAATAATTTTCAACTGTCGCAAATTTTAATTACGCCAGGGATTGCCTTTTCTACAGTAAATTTTTCAAAAAATAATTTTCAACTGTCGCAAATTTTAAATACGCCAGGGAATGCCTTTTCTATAGTAAATTTTGCAAAAAAATAGTTTTTTACTATAGCAAGTTTTAATTGCGCCAGGGATTGCCTTTTCTATAGTAAATTATTCAAAAAATAATTTTCAACTGTCGCAAATTTTAATTACGCCAGGGATTGCCTTTTCTATGGTAAATTTTGCAAAAAATAATTTTCAACTGTCGCAAATTTTAAATACGCCAGGGATTGCGTTTTCTATAGTAAATTTTGCAAAAAATTAATTTTTAACTTTCGCAAATTTCAAATCCGCCAGGGATTGCCTTTTCTATAGTAAATTATTCAAAAAATAATTTTCTACTGTCGCAAATTTTAATTAGGCCAGGGATTGCCTTTTCTATAGTAAATTATTCAAAAAATAATTTTCAACTGTCGCAAATTTTAAATATCCCAGGGATTGCCTTTTCTATAGTAAATTATTCAAAAAATAATTTTCAACTGTCGCAAATTTTAATTACGCCAGGGATTGCCTCTTCTATAGTAAATTATTTAAAAAATAATTTTCTACTGTCGCAAATTTTAATTACGCCAGGGATTGCCTTTTCTATAGTAAATTATTCAAAAAATAATTTTCAACTGTCGCAAATTTTAATTGCGCCAGGGATTGCCTTTTCTACAGTAAATTTTTCAAAAAATAATTTTCAACTGTCGCAAATTTTAAATACGCCAGGGATTGCCTTTTCTATAGTAAATTATTCAAAAAATAATTTTATACTGTCGCTAGTTTTAATTGCGCCAGGGATTGCCTTTTCTACAGTAAATTATTCAAAAAATAATTTTCTACTGTCGCAAATTTTAAGTGCGCCAGGGATTGCCTCTTCTATAGTAAATTATTTAAAAAATAATTTTCCACTGTCGCAAATTTTAATTACGCCAGGGATTGCCTTTTCTATAGTAAATTATTCAAAAAATAATTTTCAACTGTCGCAAATTTTAATTGCGCCAGGGATTGCTTTTCTATAGTAAATTATTCAAAAAATTATTTTCTACTGTCGCAAATTTTAATTACGCCAGGGATTGCCTTTTATATAGTAAATTATTCAAAAAATAATTTTCTACTGTCGCAAATTTTAAGTGCGCCAGGGATTGCCTTTTCTATAGTAAATTTTGCAAAAAATAATTTTCTACTGTCGCAAATTTTAATTGCGCCAGGGATTGCCTTTTCTATAGTAAACTTTTCAAAAAATAATTTTCTACTGTCGCAAATTGTAATTGAGCCAGGGATTGCCTTTTCTATAGTAAATTATTCAAAAAATAATTTTCTACTGTCGCAAATTTTAAATATCCCAGGGATTGCCTATTCTATAGTAAATTATTCAAAAAATAATTTTTTACTGTCGCAAATTTTAAGTGCGCCAGGGATTGCCTTTTCTATAGTAAATTATTCAAAAAATAATTTTGTACTGTCGCAAATTTTAAATATCCCAGGGATTGCCTTTTCTATAGTAAATTATTCAAAAAATAATTTTTTACTGTCGCAAATTTTAATTGCGCCAGGGATTGCCTTTTCTATAGTAAATTTGTCAAAAAATAATTTTTTACTGTCGCAAATTTTAAATATCCCAGGGATTGCCTTTTCTATAGTAAATTATTCAAAAAATAATTTTTTACTGTCGCAAATTTTAATTGCGCCAGGGATTGCCTTTTCTATAGTAAATTTGTCAAAAAATAATTTTTTACTGTCGCAAATTTTAAATATCCCAGGGATTGCCTTTTCTATAGTAAATTTCTCACAAAATAATTTTCTACTGTCGCAAATTTTAATTACGCCAGGGATTGCCTTTTCTATAGTAAATTATTCAAAAAATAATTTTCTACTGTCGCAAATTTTAATTGCGCCAGGGATTGCCTTTTCTATAGTAAATTTTTCAAAAAATAATTTTTTACTATCGCAAGTTTTAATTACGCCAGGGATTGCCTTTTCTATAGTAAATTTGTCAAAAAATAATTTTTTACTGTCGCAAATTTTAAATATCCCAGGGATTGCCTTTTCTATAGTAAATTTCTCACAAATTAATTTCTTACTGTCGCAAATTTTAAATACGCCAGGGATTGCCTTTTCTATAGTAAATTATTCAAAAAATAATTTTTTACTGTCGCAAATTTTAATTACGCCAGGGATTGCCTTTTCTATAGTAAATTATTCAAAAAATAATTTTCTACTGTCGCAAATTTTAATTGCGCCAGGGATTGCCTTTTCTACAGTAAATTTTTCAAAAAATAATTTTCAACTGTCGCAAATTTTAAATACGCCAGGGATTGCCTTTTCTATAGTAAATTATTCAAAAAATAATTTTATACTGTCGCTAGTTTTAATTGCGCCAGGGATTGCCTTTTCTACAGTAAATTATTCAAAAAATAATTTTCTACTGTCGCAAATTTTAAGTGCGCCAGGGATTGCCTTTTCTAGAGTAAATTATTCAAAAAATAATTTTCTACTGTCGCAAATTTTAATTACGCCAGGGATTGCCTTTTCTATAGTAAATTATTCAAAAAATAATTTTTTACTGTCGCAAATTTTAATTACGCCAGGGATTGCCTTTTCTATAGTAAATTCTTCAAAAAATAATTTTCAACTGTCGCAAATTTTAATTACGCCAGGGATTGCCTTTTCTACAGTAAATTTTTCAAAAAATAATTTTCAACTGTCGCAAATTTTAAATACGCCAGGGAATGCCTTTTCTATAGTAAATTTTGCAAAAAAATAATTTTTTACTATAGCAAGTTTTAATTGCGCCAGGGATTGCCTTTTCTATAGTAAATTATTCAAAAAATAATTTTCAACTGTCGCAAATTTTAATTACGCCAGGGATTGCCTTTTCTATGGTAAATTTTGCAAAAAATAATTTTCAACTGTCGCAAATTTTAAATACGCCAGGGATTGCCTTTTCTATAGTAAATTTTGCAAAAAATTAATTTTTTACTTTCGCAAATTTCAAATCCGCCAGGGATTGCCTTTTCTATAGTAAATTATTCAAAAAATAATTTTCTACTGTCGCAAATTTTAATTAGGCCAGGGATTGCCTTTTCTATAGTAAATTATTCAAAAAATAATTTTCAACTGTCGCAAATTTTAAATATCCCAGGGATTGCCTTTTCTATAGTAAATTATTCAAAAAATAATTTTCAACTGTCGCAAATTTTAATTACGCCAGGGATTGGCTCTTCTATAGTAAATTATTTAAAAAATAATTTTCTACTGTCGCAAATTTTAATTACGCCAGGGATTGCCTTTTCTATAGTAAATTATTCAAAAAATAATTTTCAACTGTCGCAAATTTTAATTGCGCCAGGGATTGCTTTTCTATAGTAAATTATTCAAAAAATAATTTTCTACTGTCGCAAATTTTAATTACGCCAGGGATTGCCTTTTATATAGTAAATTATTCAAAAAATAATTTTCTACTGTCGCAAATTTTAAGTGCGCCACGGATTGCCTTTTCTATAGTAAATTTTGCAAAAAATAATTTTCTACTGTCGCAAATTTTAATTACGCCAGGGATTGCCTTTTCTATAGTAAATTATTCAAAAAATAATTTTCAACTGTCGCAAATTTTAATTGCGCCAGGGATTGCCTTTTCTATAGTAAATTATTCAAAAAATAATTTTCTACTGTCGCAAATTTTAATTACGCCAGGGAATGCCTTTTCTATAGTAAATTATTCAAAAAATAATTTTTTACTGTCGCAAGTTTTAATTACCCCAGGGATTGCCTTTTATATAGTAAATTATTCAAAAAATAATTTTTTACTGTCGCAAATTTTAATTGCGCCAGGGATTGCCTTTTCTATAGTAAACTTTTCAAAAAATAATTTTCTACTGTCGCAAATTGTAATTGAGCCAGGGATTGCCTTTTCTATAGTAAATTATTCAAAAAATAATTTTCTACTGTCGCAAATTTTAAATATCCCAGGGATTGCCTTTTCTATAGTAAATTATTCAAAAAATAATTTTTTACTGTCGCAAATTTTAAGTGCGCCAGGGATTGCCTTTTCTATAGTAAATTATTCAAAAAATAATTTTCTACTGTCGCAAATTTTAAATATCCCAGGGATTGCCTTTTCTATAGTAAATTATTCAAAAAATAATTTTTTACTGTCGCAAATTTTAATTGCGCCAGGGATTGCCTTTTCTATAGTAAATTTGTCAAAAAATAATTTTTTACTGTCGCAAATTTTAAATATCCCAGGGATTGCCTTTTCTATAGTAAATTATTCAAAAAATAATTTTATACTGTCGCAAATTTTAATTGCGCCAGGGATTGCCTTTTCTATAGTAAATTTGTCAAAAAATAATTTTTTACTGTCGCAAATTTTAAATATCCCAGGGATTGCCTTTTCTATAGTAAATTTCTCACAAAATAATTTTTTACTGTCGCAAATTTTAAGTGCGCCAGGGATTGCCTTTTCTATAGTAAATTATTCAAAAAATAATTTTCTACTGTCGCAATTTTTAATTGCGCCAGGGATTGCCTTTTCTATAGTAAATTTTTCAAAAAATAATTTTTTACTATCGCAAGTTTTAATTACGCCAGGGATTGCCTTTTCTATATTAAATTTGTCAAAAAATAATTTTTTACTGTCGCAAATTTTAAATATCCCAGGGATTGCCTTTTCTATAGTAAATTTCTCACAAATTAATTTCTTACTGTCGCAAATTTTAAATACGCCAGGGATTGCCTTTTCTATAGTAAATTATTCAAAAAATAATTTTTTACTGTCGCAAATTTTAATTACGCCAGGGATTGCCTTTTCTATAGAAAATTATTCAAAAAATAATTTTCTACTGTCGCAAATTTTAATTGCGCCAGGGATTGCCTTTTCTACAGTAAATTTTTCAAAAAATAATTTTCAACTCTCGCAAATTATAAATACGCCAGGGATTGCCTTTTCTATAGTAAATTATTCAAAAAATAATTTTATACTGTCGCTAGTTTTAATTGCGCCAGGGATTGCCTTTTCTACAGTAAATTATTTAAAAAATAATTTTCTACTGTCGCAAATTTTAAGTGCGCCAGGGATTGCCTTTTCTAGAGTAAATTATTCAAAAAATAATTTTCTACTGTCGCAAATTTTAATTACGCCAGGGATTGCCTTTTCTATAGTAAATTATTCAAAAAATAATTTTTTACTGTCGCAAATTTTAATTACGCCAGGGATTGCCTTTTCTATAGTAAATTATTCAAAAAATAATTTTCAACTGTCGCAAATTTTAATTACGCCAGGGATTGCCTTTTCTACAGTAAATTTTTCAAAAAATAATTTTCAACTGTCGCAAATTTTAAATACGCCAGGGAATGCCTTTTCTATAGTAAATTTTGCAAAAAAATAATCTTTTACTATCGCAAGTTTTAATTGCGCCAGGGATTGCCTTTTCTATAGTAAATTATTCAAAAAATAATTTTCAACTGTCGCAAATTTTAATTACGCCAGGGATTGCCTTTTTTTATAGTAAATTACTCAAAAAATAATTTTCTACTGTCGCAAATTTTAATTACGCCAGGGATTGCCTTTTCTATGGTAAATTTTGCAAAAAATAATTTTCAACTGACGCAAATTTTAATTACGCCAAGGATTGCCTTTTCTATAGTAAATTTTGCAAAAAAATAATTTTTTACTTTCGCAAATTTCAAATCCGCCAGGGATTGCCTTTTCTATAGTAAATTATTCAAAAAATAATTTTCTACTGTCGCAAATTTTAATTAGGCCAGGGATTGCCTTTTCTATAGTAAATTATTCAAAAAATAATTTTCAACTGTCGCAAATTTTAAATATCCCAGGGATTGCCTTTTCTATAGTAAATTATTCAAAAAATAATTTTCAACTGTCGCAAATTTTAATTACGCCAGGGATTGCCTTTTCTACAGTAAATTTTTCAAAAAATAATTTTCAACTGTCGCAAATTTTAAATACGCCTGGGAATGCCTTTTCTATAGTAAATTTTGCAAAAAAATAATTTTTTACTATCGCAAGTTTTAATTGCGCCAGGGATTGCCTTTTCTACAGTAAATTATTCAAAAAATAATTTTCTACTGTCGCAAATTTTAAGTGCGCCAGGCATTGCCTTTTCTACAGTAAATTATTCAAAAAATAATTTTCTACTGTCGCAAATTTTAATTACGCCAGGGATTGCCTTTTCTATAGTAAATTATTCAAAAAATAATTTTCTACTGTCGCAAATTTTAAGTGCGCCAGGGATTGCCTTTTCTACAGTAAATTATTCAAAAAATAATTTTCTACTATCGCAAATTTTAATTACGCCAGGGATTGCCTTTTCTATAGTAAATTATTCAAAAAATAATTTTATACTGTCGCAAATTTCAAATACGCCAGGGATTCCCTTTTCTATAGTAAATTATTCAAAAAATAATTTTCAACTATCGCAAGTTTTAAATACGCCAGGGATTGCCTTTTCTATAGTAAATTATTCAAAAAAAAATTTTATACTTTCGCAAATTTCAAATCCGCCAGGGATTGCCTTTTCTATAGTAAATTATTCAAAAAATAATTTTCAACTGTCGCAAATTTTAAATACGCCAGGGATTGCCTTTTCTATAGTAAATTATTCAAAAAATAATTTTATACTGTCGCAAGTTTTAAATACGCCAGGGATTGCCTTTTCTATAGTAAATTATACAAAAAATAATTTTTTACTGTCGCAAATTTTAATTACGCCAGGGATTGCCTTTTCTATAGTAAATTATTCAAAAAGTAATTTTCAACTGTCGCAAATTTCAAATCCGCCAGGGATTGCCTTTTCTATAGTAAATTATTCAAAAAATTATTTTCAACTGTCGCAAGTTTTAATTGCGCCAGGGATTGCCTTTTCTATAGTAAATTTTGCAAAAAAATAATTTTTTACTGTCTCAAATTTCAAATCCGCCAGGGATTGCCTTTTCTATAGTAAATTATTCAAAAAATAATTTTCAACTGTCGCAAATTTTAATTACGCCAGGGATTGCCTTTTCTATAGTAAATTATTCAAAAAATAATTTTCTACTGTCGCAAATTTTAATTACGCCAGGGATTGCCTTTTCTATAGTAAATTATTCAAAAAATAATTTTCTACTGTCGCAAATTTTAATTACGCCAGGGATTGCGTTTTCTATATAAATTATTCAAAAAATAATTTTCTACTGTCGCAAATTTTAATTACGCCAGGGATTGCCTTTTCTATAGTAAATTATTCAAAAAATAATTTTCTACTGTCGCAAATTTTAATTACGCCAGGGATTGCCTTTTCTATAGTAAATTATTCAAAAAATAATTTTCAACTGTCGCAAATTTTAATTACGCCAGGGATTGCCTTTTCTATAGTAAACTTTTCAAAAAATAATTTTCTACTGTCGCAAATTTTAATTACGCCAGGGATTGCCTTTTCTATAGTAAACTTTTCAAAAAATAATTTTCAACTGTCGCAAATTTCAAATCCGCCAGGGATTGCCTTTTCTATAGTAAATTATTCAAAAAATAATTTTCAACTGTCGCAAATTTTAATTACGCCAGGGATTGCCTTTTCTATAGTAAATTATTCAAAAAATAATTTTCTACTGTCGCAAATTTCAAATCCGCCAGGGATTGCCTTTTCTATAGTAAATTTTGCAAAAAAATAATTTTTTACTGTCGCAAATTTTAAATATCCCAGGGATTGCCTTTTCTATAGTAAATTTTTCAAAAAATAATTTTTTACTGTCGCAAATTTTAAGTGCGCCAGGGATTGCCTTTTCTATAGTAAATTTTGCAAAAAATAATTTTCTACTGTCGCAAATTTTAATTACGCCAGGGATTGCCTATTATATAGTAAATTATTCAAAAAATAATTTTCTACTGTCGCAAATTTTAAATATCCCAGGGATTGCCTTTTCTATAGTAAATTATTCAAAAAATAATTTTTTACTATCGCAAGTTTTAATTGCGCCAGGGATTGCCTTTTCTATAGTAAATTATTCAAAAAATATTTTTTTATTTTCGCAAATTTTAATTACGCCAGGGATTGCCTTTTCTATAGTAAATTTTGCAAAAAATAATTTTTTACTGTCGCAAATTTCAAATCCGCCAGGGATTGCCTTTTCTGTAGTAAATTATTCAAAAAATAATTTTTTACTATCGCAAGTTTTAATTGCGCCAGGGATTGCCTTTTCTATAGTAAAATTTGCAAAAAAATAATTTTCAACTGTCGCAAATTTCAAATCCGCCAGGGATTGCCTTTTCTATAGTAAATTATTCAAAAAATAATTTTTTACTATCGCAAGTTTTAATTGCGCCAGGGATTGCCTTTTCTACAGTAAATTATTCAAAAAATAATTTTTTACTGTCGCAAATTTTAAATACGCCAAGGATTGCCTTTTCTATAGTAAATTATTCAAAAAATAATTTTCATTTGTCGCAAATTTTAATTACGCCAGGGATTGCCTTTTCTATAGTAAATTATTCAAAAAATAATTTTCAACTGTCGCAAATTTTAATTGCGCCAGGGATTGCCTTTTCTATAGTAAATTATTCAAAAAATAATTTTTTACTGTCGCAAATTTTAATTGCGCCAGGGATTGCCTTTTCTATAGTAAATTATTCAAAAAATAATTTTATACTGTCGCAAATTTTAATTACGCCAGGGATTGCCTTTTCTATAGTAAATTATTCAAAAAATAATTTTCAACTGTCGCAAATTTTAATTGCGCCAGGGATTGCCTCTTCTATAGTAAATTATTCAAAAAATAATTTTCTACTGTCGAAAATTTTAATTACGCCAGGGATTGCCTTTTCTATAGTAAATTATTCAAAAAATAATTTTCAACTGTCGCAAATTTTAATTGCGCCAGGGATTGCCTTTCTATAGTAAATTATTCAAAAAATAATTTTCTACTGTCGCAAATTTTAATTACGCCAGGGATTGCCTTTTATATAGTAAATTATTCAAAAAATAATTTTCTACTGTCGCAAATTTTAAGTGCGCCAGGGATTGCCTTTTCTATAGTAAATTTTGCAAAAAATAATTTTCTACTGTCGCAAATTTTAATTACGCCAGGGATTGCCTTTTCTATAGTAAATTATTCAAAAAATAATTTTCAACTGTCGCAAATTTTAATTGCGCCAGGGATTGCCTTTTCTATAGTAAATTATTCAAAAAATAATTTTCTACTGTCGCAAATTTTAATTACGCCAGGGATTGCCTTTTCTATAGTAAATTATTCAAAAAATAATTTTATACTGTCGCTAGTTTTAATTGCGCCAGGGATTGCCTTTTCTACAGTAAATTATTCAAAAAATAATTTTTTACTGTCGCAAATTTTAAATACGCCAAGGATTGCCTTTTCTATAGTAAATTATTCAAAAAATAATTTTCATTTGTCGCAAATTTTAATTACGCCAGGGATTGCCTTTTCTATAGTAAATTATTCAAAAAATAATTTTCAACTGTCGCAAATTTTAATTGCGCCAGCGATTGCCTTTTCTATAGTAAATTATTCAAAAAATAATTTTTTACTGACGCAAATTTTAATTACGCCAGGGATTGCCTTTTCTATAGTAAATTATTCAAAAAATAATTTTTTACTGTCGCAAATTTTAAATACGCCAAGGATTGCCTTTTCTATAGTAAATTATTCAAAAAATAATTTTCATTTGTCGCAAATTTTAATTACGCCAGGGATTGCCTTTTCTATAGTAAATTATTCAAAAAATAATTTTCAACTGTCGCAAATTTTAATTGCGCCAGCGATTGCCTTTTCTATAGTAAATTATTCAAAAAATAATTTTTTACTGTCGCAAATTTTAATTGCGCCAGGGATTGCCTTTTCTATAGTAAATTATTCAAAAAATAATTTTATACTGTCGCAAATTTTAATTACGCCAGGGATTGCCTTTTCTATAGTAAATTATTCAAAAAATAATTTTCAACTGTCGCAAATTTTAATTGCGCCAGGGATTGCCTCTTCTATAGTAAATTATTCAAAAAATAATTTTCTACTGTCGCAAATTTTGATTACGCCAGGGATTGCCTTTTCTATAGTAAATTATTCAAAAAATAATTTTCAACTGTCGCAAATTTTAATTGCGACAGGGATTGCCTTTCTATAGTAAATTATTCAAAAAATAATTTTCTACTGTCGCAAATTTTAATTACGCCAGGGATTGCCTTTTATATAGTAAATTATTCAAAAAATAATTTTCTACTGTCGCAAATTTTAAGTGCGCCAGGGATTGCCTTTTCTATAGTAAATTTTGCAAAAAATAATTTTCTACTGTCGCAAATTTTAATTACGCCAGGGATTGCCTTTTCTATAGTAAATTATTCAAAAAATAATTTTCAACTGTCGCAAATTTTAATTGCGCCAGGGATTGCCTTTTCTATAGTAAATTATTCAAAAAATAATTTTCTACTGTCGCAAATTTTAATTACGCCAGGGATTGCCTTTTCTATAGTAAATTATTCAAAAAATAATTTTTTACTGTCGCAAGTTTTAATTACCCCAGGGATTGCCTTTTATATAGTAAATTATTCAAAAAATAATTTTTTACTGTCGCAAATTTTAATTGCGCCAGGGATTGCCTTTTCTATAGTAAACTTTTCAAAAAATAATTTTCTACTGTCGCAAATTGTAATTGAGCCAGGGATTGCCTTTTCTATAGTAAATTATTCAAAAAATAATTTTCTACTGTCGCAAATTTTAAATATCCCAGGGATTGCCTTTTCTATAGTAAATTATTCAAAAAATAATTTTTTACTGTCGCAAATTTTAAGTGCGCCAGGGATTGCCTTTTCTATAGTAAATTATTCAAAAAATAATTTTCAACTGTCGCAAATTTTAAATACGCCAGGAATTGCCTTTTCTATAGTAAATTATTCAAAAAATAATTTTATACTGTCGCAAGTTTTAAATACGCCAGGGATTGCCTTTTCTATAGTAAATTATTCAAAAAATAATTTTTTACTGTCGCAAATTTTAATTACGCCAGGGATTGCCTTTTCTATAGTAAGTTATTCAAAAAGTAATTTTCAACTGTCGCAAATTTCAAATCCGCCAGGGATTGCCTTTTCTATAGTAAATTATTCAAAAAATTATTTTCAACTGTCGCAAGTTTTAATTGCGCCAGGGATTGCCTTTTCTATAGTAAATTTTGCAAAAAAATAATTTTTTACTGTCTCAAATTTCAAATCCGCCAGGGATTGCCTTTTCTATAGTAAATTATTCAAAAAATAATTTTCAACTGTCGCAAATTTTAATTACGCCAGGGATTGCCTTTTCTATAGTAAATTATTCAAAAAATAATTTTCTACTGTCGCAAATTTTAATTACGCCAGGGATTGCCTTTTCTATAGTAAATTATTCAAAAAATAATTTTCTACTGTCGCAAATTTTAATTACGCCAGGGATTGCGTTTTCTATAGTAAATTATTCAAAAAATAATTTTCTACTGTCGCAAATTTTAATTACGCCAGGGATTGCCTTTTCTATAGTAAATTATTCAAAAAAAAATTTTCTACTGTCGCAAATTTTAATTACGCCAGGGATTGCCTTTTCTATAGTAAATTATTCAAAAAATAATTTTCAACTGTCGCAAATTTTAATTACGCCAGGGATTGCCTTTTCTATAGTAAACTTTTCAAAAAATAATTTTCTACTGTCGCAAATTTTAATTACGCCAGGGATTGCCTTTTCTATAGTAAACTTTTCAAAAAATAATTTTCAACTGTCGCAAATTTCAAATCCGCCAGGGATTGCCTTTTCTATAGTAAATTATTCAAAAAATAATTTTCAACTGTCGCAAATTTTAATTACGCCAGGGATTGCCTTTTCTATAGTAAATTATTCAAAAAATAATTTTCTACTGTCGCAAATTTCAAATCCGCCAGGGATTGCCTTTTCTATAGTAAATTTTGCAAAAAAATAATTTTTTACTGTCGCAAATTTTAAATATCCCAGGGATTGCCTTTTCTATAGTAAATTTTTCAAAAAATAATTTTTTACTGTCGCAAATTTTAAGTGCGCCAGGGATTGCCTTTTCTATAGTAAATTTTGCAAAAAATAATTTTCTACTGTCGCAAATTTTAATTACGCCAGGGATTGCCTTTTATATAGTAAATTATTCAAAAAATAATTTTCTACTGTCGCAAATTTTAAATATCCCAGGGATTGCCTTTTCTATAGTAAATTATTCAAAAAATAATTTTTTACTATCGCAAGTTTTAATTGCGCCAGGGATTGCCTTTTCTCTAGTAAATTATTCAAAAAATATTTTTTTACTGTCGCAAATTTTAATTACGCCAGGGATTGCCTTTTCTATAGTAAATTTTGCAAAAAATAATTTTTTACTGTCGCAAATTTCAAATCCGCCAGGGATTGCCTTTTCTGTAGTAAATTATTCAAAAAATAATTTTTTACTATCGCAAGTTTTAATTGCGCCAGGGATTGCCTTTTCTATAGTAAAATTTGCAAAAAAATAATTTTCAACTGTCGCAAATTTCAAATCCGCCAGGGATTGCCTTTTCTATAGTAAATTATTCAAAAAATAATTTTTTACTATCGCAAGTTTTAATTGCGCCAGGGATTGCCTTTTCTACAGTAAATTATTCAAAAAATAATTTTTTACTGTCGCTAATTTTAAATACGCCAATGATTGCCTTTTCTATAGTAAATTATTCAAAAAATAATTTTCATTTGTCGCAAATTTTAATTACGCCAGGGATTGCCTTTTCTATAGTAAATTATTCAAAAAATAATTTTCAACTGTCGCAAATTTTAATTGCGCCAGGGATTGCCTTTTCTATAGTAAATTATTCAAAAAATAATTTTTTACTGTCGCAAATTTTAATTGCGCCAGGGATTGCCTTTTCTATAGTAAATTATTCAAAAAATAATTTTATACTGTCGCAAATTTTAATTACGCCAGGGATTGCCTTTTCTATAGTAAATTATTCAAAAAATAATTTTCAACTGTCGCAAATTTTAATTGCGCCAGGGATTGCCTCTTCTATAGTAAATTATTCAAAAAATAATTTTCTACTGTCGCAAATTTTAATTACGCCAGGGATTGCCTTTTCTATAGTAAATTATTCAAAAAATAATTTTCAACTGTCGGAAATTTTAATTGCGCCAGGGATTGCCTTTCTATAGTAAATTATTCAAAAAATAATTTTCTACTGTCGCAAATTTTAATTACGCCAGGGATTGCCTTTTATATAGTAAATTATTCAAAAAATAATTTTCTACTGTCGCAAATTTTAAGTGCGCCAGGGATTGCCTTTTCTATAGTAAATTTTGCAAAAAATAATTTTCTACTGTCGCAAATTTTAATTACGCCAGGGATTGCCTTTTCTATAGTAAATTATTCAAAAAATAATTTTCAACTGTCGCAAATTTTAATTGCGCCAGGGATTGCCTTTTCTATAGTAAATTATTCAAAAAATAATTTTCTACTGTCGCAAATTTTAATTACGCCAGGGATTGCCTTTTCTATAGTAAATTATTCAAAAAATAATTTTTTACTGTCGCAAGTTTTAATTACCCCAGGGATTGCCTTTTATATAGTAAATTATTCAAAAAATAATTTTTTACTGTCGCAAATTTTAATTGCGCCAGGGATTGCCTTTTCTACAGTAAACTTTTCAAAAAATAATTTTCTACTGTCGCAAATTGTAATTGAGCCAGGGATTGCCTTTTCTATAGTAAATTATTCAAAAAATAATTTTCTACTGTCGCAAATTTTAAATATACCAGGGATTGCCTTTTCTATAGTAAATTATTCAAAAAATAATTTTTTACTGTCGCAAATTTTAAGTGCGCCAGGGATTGCCTTTTCTATAGTAAATTATTCAAAAAATAATTTTCTACTGTCGCAAATTTTAAATATCCCAGGGATTGCCTTTTCTATAGTAAATTATTCAAAAAATAATTTTCTACTGTCGCAAATTTTAATTGCGCCAGGGATTGCCTTTTCTACAGTAAATTTTTCAAAAAATAATTTTCAACTGTCGCAAATTTTAAATACGCCAGGGATTGCCTTTTCTATAGTAAATTATTCAAAAAATAATTTTATACTGTCGCTAGTTTTAATTGCGCCAGGGATTGCCTTTTCTACAGTAAATTATTCAAAAAATAATTTTCTACTGTCGCAAATTTTAAGTGCGCCAGGGATTGCCTTTTCTAGAGTAAATTATTCAAAAAATAATTTTCTACTGTCGCAAATTTTAATTACGCCAGGGATTGCCTTTTCTATAGTAAACTATTCAAAAAATAATTTTTTACTGTCGCAAATTTTAATTACGCCAGGGATTGCCTTTTCTATAGTAAATTATTCAAAAAATAATTTTCAACTGTCGCAAATTTTAATTACGCCAGGGATTGCCTTTTCTACAGTAAATTTTTCAAAAAATAATTTTCAACTGTCGCAAATTTTAAATACGCCAGGGAATGCCTTTTCTATAGTAAATTTTGCAAAAAAATAATTTTTTACTATCGCAAGTTTTAATTGCGCCAGGGATTGCCTTTTCTATAGTAAATTATTCAAAAAATAATTTTCAACTGTCGCAAATTTTAATTACGCCAGGGATTGCCTTTTTTTATAGTAAATTACTCAAAAAATAATTTTCTACTGTCGCAAATTTTAATTACGCCAGGGATTGCCTTTTCTATGGTAAATTTTGCAAAAAATAATTTTCAACTGTCGCAAATTTTAATTACGCCAGGGATTGCCTTTTCTATAGTAAATTTTGCAAAAAAATAATTTTTTACTTTCGCAAATTTCAAATCCGCCAGGGATTGCCTTTTCTATAGTAAATTATTCAAAAAATAATTTTCTACTGTCGCAAATTTTAATTACGCCAGGGATTGCCTTTTATATAGTAAATTATCCAAAAAATAACTTTCTACTGTCGCAAATTTTAAATATCCCAGGGATTGCCTTTCTATAGTAAATTATTCAAAAAATAATTTTTTACTATCGCAAGTTTTAATTGCGCCAGGGATTACCTTTTCTACAGTAAATTATTCAAAAAATAATTTTTTACTGTCGCAAATTTAAAATACGCCAAGGATTGCCTTTTCTATAGTAAATTATTCAAAAAATAATTTTCATTTGTCGCAAATTTTAATTACGCCAGGGATTGCCTTTTCTATAGTAAATTATTCAAAAAATAATTTTCAACTGTCGCAAATTTTAATTGCGCCAGGGATTGCCTTTTCTATAGTAAATTATTCAAAAAATAATTTTTTACTGTCGCAAATTTTAATTGCGCCAGGGATTGCCTTTTCTACAGTAAATTATTCAAAAAATAATTTTTTACTGTCGCAAATTTTAATTGCGCCAGGGATTGCCTTTTCTATAGTAAACTTTTCAAAAAATAATTTTCTACTGTCGCAAATTGTAATTGAGCCAGGGATTGCCTTTTCTATAGTAAATTATTCAAAAAATAATTTTCTACTGTCGCAAATTTTAAATATACCAGGGATTGCCTTTTCTATAGTAAAATTTGCAAAAAAATAATTTTCAACTGTCGCAAATTTAAAATACGCCAAGGATTGCCTTTTCTATAGTAAATTATTCAAAAAATAATTTTCATTTGTCGCAAATTTTAATTACGCCAGGGATTGCCTTTTCTACAGTAAATTATTCAAAAAATAATTTTTTACTGTCGCAAATTTTAATTGCGCCAGGGATTGCCTTTTCTATAGTAAACTTTTCAAAAAATAATTTTCTACTGTCGCAAATTGTAATTGAGCCAGGGATTGCCTTTTCTATAGTAAATTATTCAAAAAATAATTTTCTACTGTCGCAAATTTTAAATATACCAGGGATTGCCTTTTCTATAGTAAAATTTGCAAAAAAATAATTTTCAACTGTCGCAAATTTCAAATCCGCCAGGGATTGCCTTTTCTATAGTAAATTATTCAAAAAATAATTTTTTACTATCGCAAGTTTTAATTGCGCCAGGGATTACCTTTTCTACAGTAAATTATTCAAAAAATAATTTTTTACTGTCGCAAATTTAAAATACGCCAAAGATTGCCTTTTCTATAGTAAATTATTCAAAAAATAATTTTCATTTGTCGCAAATTTTAATTACGCCAGGGATTGCCTTTTCTATAGTAAATTATTCAAAAAATAATTTTCAACTGTCGCAAATTTTAATTGCGCCAGGGATTGCCTTTTCTATAGTAAATTATTCAAAAAATAATTTTTTACTGTCGCAAATTTTAATTGCGCCAGGGATTGCCTTTTCTATAGTAAATTATTCAAAAAATAATTTTATACTGTCGCATATTTTAATTACGCCAGGGATTGCCTTTTCTATAGTAAATTATTCAAAAAATAATTTTCAACTGTCGCAAATTTTAATTGCGCCAGGGATTGCCTCTTCTATAGTAAATTATTCAAAAAATAATTTTCTACTGTCGCAAATTTTGATTACGCCAGGGATTGCCTTTTCTATAGTAAATTATTCAAAAAATAATTTTCAACTGTCGCAAATTTTAATTGCGCCAGGGATTGCCTTTCTATAGTAAATTATTCAAAAAATAATTTTCAACTGTCGCAAATTTTAATTGCGCCAGGGATTGCCTTTTCTATAGTAAATTATTCAAAAAATAATTTTTTACTGTCGCAAATTTTAATTGCGCCAGGGATTGCCTTTTCTATAGTAAATTATTCAAAAAATAATTTTATACTGTCGCAAATTTTAATTACGCCAGGGATTGCCTTTTCTATAGTAAATTATTCAAAAAATAATTTTCAACTGTCGCAAATTTTAATTGCGCCAGGGATTGCCTCTTCTATAGTAAATTATTCAAAAAATAATTTTCTACTGTCGCAAATTTTGATTACGCCAGGGATTGCCTTTTTTTTATAGTAAATTACTCAAAAAATAATTTTCTACTGTCGCAAATTTTAATTACGCCAGGGATTGCCTTTTCTATGGTAAATTTTGCAAAAAAATAATTTTCAACTGTCGCAAATTTCAAATCCGCCAGGGATTGCCTTTTCTATAGTAAATTATTCAAAAAATAATTTTTTACTATCGCAAGTTTTAATTGCGCCAGGGATTACCTTTTCTACAGTAAATTATTCAAAAAATAATTTTCTACTGTCGCAAATTTTAATTACGCCAGGGATTGCCTTTTATATAGTAAATTATCCAAAAAATAACTTTCTACTGTCGCAAATTTTAAATATCCCAGGGATTGCCTTTTCTATAGTAAATTATTCAAAAAATAATTTTTTACTATCGCAAGTTTTAATTGCGCCAGGGATTGCCTTTTCTATAGTAAATTATTCAAAAAATATTTTTTTACTGTCGCAAATTTTAATTACGCCAGGGATTGCCTTTTCTATAGTAAATTTTGCAAAAAATAATTTTTTACTGTCGCAAATTTCAAATCCGCCAAGGATTGCCTTTTCTGTAGTAAATTATTCAAAAAATAATTTTTTACTATCGCAAGTTTTAATTGCGCCAGGGATTGCCTTTTCTATAGTAAAATTTGCAAAAAAATAATTTTCAACTGTCGCAAATTTCAAATCCGCCAGGGATTGCCTTTTCTATAGTAAATTATTCAAAAAATAATTTTTTACTATCGCAAGTTTTAATTGCGCCAGGGATTACCTTTTCTACAGTAAATTATTCAAAAAATAATTTTTTACTGTCGCAAATTTAAAATACGCCAAGGATTGCCTATTCTATAGTAAATTATTCAAAAAATAATTTTCATTTGTCGCAAATTTTAATTACGCCAGGGATTGCCTTTTCTATAGTAAATTATTCAAAAAATAATTTTCAACTGTCGCAAATTTTAATTGCGCCAGGGATTGCCTTTTCTATAGTAAATTATTCAAAAAATTATTTTTTACTGTCGCAAATTTTAATTGCGCCAGGGATTGCCTTTTCTATAGTAAATTATTCAAAAAATAATTTTATACTGTCGCAAATTTTAATTACGCCAGGGATTGCCTTTTCTATAGTAAATTATTCAAAAAATAATTTTCAACTGTCGCAAATTTTAATTGCGCCAGGGATTGCCTCTTCTATAGTAAATTATTCAAAAAATAATTTTCTACTGTCGCAAATTTTGATTACGCCAGGGATTGCCTTTTCTATAGTAAATTATTCAAAAAATAATTTTCAACTGTCGCAAATTTTAATTGCGCCAGGGATTGCCTTTCTATAGTAAATTATTCAAAAAATAATTTTCTACTGTCGCAAATTTTAATTACGCCAGGGATTGCCTTTTATATAGTAAATTATTCAAAAAATAATTTTCAACTGTCGCAAATTTTAAGTGCGCCAGGGATTGCCTTTTCTATAGTAAATTTTGCAAAAAATAATTTTCTACTGTCGCAAATTTTAATTACGCCAGGGATTGCCTTTTCTATAGTAAATTATTCAAAAAATAATTTTCAACTGTCGCAAATTTTAATTGCGCCAGGGATTGCCTTTTCTATAGTAAATTATTCAAAAAATAATTTTCTACTGTCGCAAATTTTAATTACGCCAGGGATTGCCTTTTCTATAGTAAATTATTCAAAAAATAATTTTTTACTGTCGCAAGTTTTAATTACACCAGGGATTGCCTTTTATATAGTAAATTATTCAAAAAATAATTTTTTACTGTCGCAAATTTTAAGTGCGCCAGGGATTGCCTTTTCTATAGTAAACTTTTCAAAAAATAATTTTCTACTGTCGCAAATTGTAATTGAGCCAGGGATTGCCTTTTCTATAGAAAATTATTCAAAAAATAATTTTCTACTGTCGCAAATTTTAAATATCCCAGGGATTGCCTTTTCTATAGTAAATTATTCAAAAAATAATTTTTTACTGTCGCAAATTTTAAGTGCGCCAGGGATTGCCTTTTCTATAGTAAATTATTCAAAAAATAATTTTCTACTGTCACAAATTTTAAATATCCCAGGGATTGCCTTTTCTATAGTAAATTATTCAAAAAATAATTTTTTACTGTCGCAAATTTTAATTGCGCCAGGGATTGCCTTTTCTATAGTAAATTTCTCACGAAATAATTTTTTACTGTCGCAAATTTTAAGTGCGCCAGGGATTGCCTTTTCTATAGTAAATTATTCAAAAAATAATTTTCTACTGTCGCAAATTTTAATTGCGCCAGGGATTGCCTTTTCTATAGTAAATTTTTCAAAAAATAATTTTTTACTATCGCAAGTTTTAATTACGCCAGGGATTGCCTTTTCTATAGTAAATTTGTCAAAAAATAATTTTTTACTGTCGCAAATTTTAAATATCCCAGGGATTGCCTTTTCTATAGTAAATTTCTCACAAATTAATTTCTTACTGTCGCAAATTTTAAATACGCCAGGGATTGCCTTTTCTATAGTAAATTATTCAAAAAATAATTTTTTACTGTCGCAAATTTTAATTACGCCAGGGATTGCCTTTTCTATAGTAAATTATTCAAAAAATAATTTTCTACTGTCGCAAATTTTAATTGCGCCAGGGATTGCCTTTTCTACAGTAAATTTTTAAAAAAATAATTTTCAACTGTCGCAAATTTTAAATACGCCAGGAATTGCCTTTTCTATAGTAAATTATTCAAAAAATAATTTTATACTGTCGCTAGTTTTAATTGCGCCAGGGATTGCCTTTTCTACAGTAAATTATTCAAAAAATAATTTTCTACTGTCGCAAATTTTAAGTGCGCCAGGGATTGCCTTTTCTAGAGTAAATTATTCAAAAAATAATTTTCTACTGTCGCAAATTTTAATTACGCCAGGGATTGCCTTTTCTATAGTAAATTATTCAAAAAATAATTTTTTACTGTCGCAAATTTTAATTACGCCAGGGATTGCCTTTTCTATAGTAAATTATTCAAAAAATAATTTTCAACTGTCGCAAATTTTAATTACGCCAGGGATTGCCTTTTCTACAGTAAATTTTTCAAAAAATAATTTTCAACTGTCGCAAATTTTAAATACGCCAGGGAATGCCTTTTCTATAGTAAATTTTGCAAAAAAATAATTTTTTACTATCGCAAGTTTTAATTGCGCCAGGGATTGCCTTTTCTATAGTAAATTATTCAAAAAATAATTTTCAACTGTCGCAAATTTTAATTACGCCAGGGATTGCCTTTTTTTATAGTAAATTACTCAAAAAATAATTTTCTACTGTCGCAAATTTTAATTACGCCAGGGATTGCCTTTTCTATGGTAAATTTTGCAAAAAATAATTTTCAACTGTCGCAAATTTTAATTACGCCAGGGATTGCCTTGTCTATAGTAAATTTTGCAAAAAAATAATTTTTTACTTTCGCAAATTTCAAATCCGCCAGGGATTGCCTTTTCTATAGTAAATTATTCAAAAAATAATTTTCTACTGTCGCAAATTTTAATTACGCCAGGGATTGCCTTTTATATAGTAAATTATCCAAAAAATAATTTTCTACTGTCGCAAATTTTAAATATCCCAGGGATTGCCTTTTCTATAGTAAATTATTCAAAAAATAATTTTTTACTATCGCAAGTTTTAATTGCGCCAGGGATTGCCTTTTCTATAGTAAATTATTCAAAAAATATTTTTTTACTGTCGCAAATTTTAATTACGCCAGGGATTGCCTTTTCTATAGTAAATTTTGCAAAAAATAATTTTTTACTGTCGCAAATTTCAAATCCGCCAGGGATTGTCTTTTCTGTAGTAAATTATTCAAAAAATAATTTTACTATCGCAAGTTTTAATTGCGCCAGGGATTTCCTTTTCTATAGTAAAATTTGCAAAAAAATAATTTTCAACTGTCGCAAATTTCAAATCCGCCAGGGATTGCCTTTTCTATAGTAAATTATTCAAAAAATAATTTTTTACTATCGCAAGTTTTAATTGCGCCAGGGATTGCCTTTTCTACAGTAAATTATTCAAAAAATAATTTTTTACTGTCGCAAATTTTAAATACGCCAAGGATTGCCTTTTCTATAGTAAATTATTCAAAAAATAATTTTCATTTGTCGCAAATTTTAATTACGCCAGGGATTGCCTTTTCTATAGTAAATTATTCAAAAAATAATTTTCAACTGTCGCAAATTTTAATTGCGCCAGGGATTGCCTTTTCTATAGTAAATTATTCAAAAAATAATTTTTTACTGTCGCAAATTTTAATTGCGCCAGGGATTGCCTTTTCAATAGTAAATTATTCAAAAAATTATTTTATACTGTCGCAAATTTTAATTACGCCAGGGATTGCCTTTTCTATAGTAAATTATTCAAAAAATAATTTTCAACTGTCGCAAATTTTAATTGCGCCAGGGATTGCCTCTTCTATAGTAAATTATTCAAAAAATAATTTTCTACTGTCGCAAATTTTAATTACGCCAGGGATTGCCTTTTCTATAGTAAATTATTCAAAAAATAATTTTCAACTGTCGCAAATTTTAATTGCGCCAGGGATTGCCTTTCTATAGTAAATTATTCAAAAAATAATTTTCTACTGTCGCAAATTTTAATTACGCCAGGGATTGCCTTTTATATAGTAAATTATTCAAAAAATAATTTTCTACTGTCGCAAATTTTAAGTGCGCCAGGGATTGCCTTTTCTATAGTAAATTTTGCAAAAAATAATTTTCTACTGTCGCAAATTTTAATTACGCCAGGGATTGCCTTTTCTATAGTAAATTATTCAAAAAATAATTTTCAACTGTCGCAAATTTTAATTGCGCCAGGGATTGCCTTTTCTATAGTAAATTATTCAAAAAATAATTTTCTACTGTCGCAAATTTTAATTACGCCAGGGATTGCCTTTTCTATAGTAAATTATTCAAAAAATAATTTTTTACTGTCGCAAGTTTTAATTACCCCACGGATTGCCTTTTCTATAGTAAATTATTCAAAAAATAATTTTCTACTGTCGCAAATTTTAATTGCGCCAGGGATTGCCTTTTCTATAGTAAATTTCTCACAAAATAATTTTTTACTGTCGCAAATTTTAAGTGCGCCAGGGATTGCCTTTTCTATAGTAAATTATTCAAAAAATAATTTTCTACTGTCGCAAATTTTAATTGCGCCAGGGATTGCCTTTTCTATAGTAAATTTTTCAAAAAATAATTTTTTACTATCGCAAGTTTTAATTACGCCAGGGATTGCCTTTTCTATAGTAAATTTGTCAAAAAATAATTTTTTACTGTCGCAAATTTTAAATATCCCAGGGATTGCCTTTTCTATAGTAAATTTCTCACAAATTAATTTCTTACTGTCGCAAATTTTAAATACGCCAGGGATTGCCTTTTCTATAGTAAATTATTCAAAAAATAATTTTTTACTGTCGCAAATTTTAATTACGCCAGGGATTGCCTTTTCTATAGTAAATTATTCAAAAAATAATTTTCTACTGTCGCAAATTTTAATTGCGCCAGGGATTGCCTTTTCTACAGTAAATTTTTCAAAAAATAATTTTCAACTGTCGCAAATTTTAAATACGCCAGGGATTGCCTTTTCTATAGTAAATTATTCAAAAAATAATTTTATACTGTCGCTAGTTTTAATTGCGCCAGGGATTGCCTTTTCTACAGTAAATTATTCAAAAAATAATTTTCTACTGTCGCAAATTTTAAGTGCGCCAGGGATTATTGCCTTTTCTAGAGTAAATTATTCAAAAAATAATTTTCTACTGTCGCAAATTTTAATTACGCCAGGGATTGCCTTTTCTATAGTAAATTATTCAAAAAATAATTTTTTACTGTCGCAAATTTTAATTACGCCAGGGATTGCCTTTTCTATAGTAAATTATTCAAAAAATAATTTTCAACTGTCGCAAATTTTAATTACGCCAGGGATTGCCTTTTCTACATTAAATTTTTCAAAAAATAATTTTCAACTGTCGCAAATTTTAAATACGCCAGGGAATGCCTTTTCTATAGTAAATTTTGCAAAAAAATAATTTTTTATTATCGCAAGTTTTAATTGCGCCAGGGATTGCCTTTTCTATAGTAAATTATTCAAAAAATAATTTTCAACTGTCGCAAATTTTAATTACGCCAGGGATTGCCTTTTTTTATAGTAAATTACTCAAAAAATAATTTTCTACTGTCGCAAATTTTAATTACGCCAGGGATTGCCTTTTCTATAGTAAATTATTCAAAAAATAATTTTTTACTGTCGCAAATTTTAATTGCGCCAGGGATTGCCTTTTCTATAGTAAATTTCTCACAAAATAATTTTTTACTGTCGCAAATTTTAAGTGCGCCAGGGATTGCCTTTTCTATAGTAAATTATTCAAAAAATAATTTTCTACTGTCGCAAATTTTAATTGCGCCAGGGATTGCCTTTTCTATAGTAAATTTTTCAAAAAATAATTTTTTACTGTCGCAAATTTTAAGTGCGCCAGGGATTGCCTTTTCTATAGTAAATTATTCAAAAAATAATTTTCTACTGTCACAAATTTTAAATATCCCAGGGATTGCCTTTTCTATAGTAAATTATTCAAAAAATAATTTTTTACTGTCGCAAATTTTAATTGCGCCAGGGATTGCCTTTTCTATAGTAAATTTCTCACAAAATAATTTTTTACTGTCGCAAATTTTAAGTGCGCCAGGGATTGCCTTTTCTATAGTAAATTATTCAAAAAATAATTTTCTACTGTCGCAAATTTTAATTGCGCCAGGGATTGCCTTTTCTATAGTAAATTTTTCAAAAAATAATTTTTTACTATCGCAAGTTTTAATTACGCCAGGGATTGCCTTTTCTATAGTAAATTTGTCAAAAAATAATTTTTTACTGTCGCAAATTTTAAATATCCCAGGGATTGCCTTTTCTATAGTAAATTTCTCACAAATTAATTTCTTACTGTCGCAAATTTTAAATACGCCAGGGATTGCCTTTTCTATAGTAAATTATTCAAAAAATAATTTTTTACTGTCGCAAATTTTAATTACGCCAGGGATTGCCTTTTCTATAGTAAATTATTCAAAAAATAATTTTCTACTGTCGCAAATTTTAATTGCGCCAGGGATTGCCTTTTCTACAGTAAATTTTTCAAAAAATAATTTTCAACTGTCGCAAATTTTAAATACGCCAGGGATTGCCTTTTCTATAGTAAATTATTCAAAAAATAATTTTATACTGTCGCTAGTTTTAATTGCGCCAGGGATTGCCTTTTCTACAGTAAATTATTCAAAAAATAATTTTCTACTGTCGCAAATTTTAAGTGCGCCAGGGATTATTGCCTTTTCTAGAGTAAATTATTCAAAAAATAATTTTCTACTGTCGCAAATTTTAATTACGCCAGGGATTGCCTTTTCTATAGTAAATTATTCAAAAAATAATTTTTTACTGTCGCAAATTTTAATTACGCCAGGGATTGCCTTTTCTATAGTAAATTATTCAAAAAATAATTTTCAACTGTCGCAAATTTTAATTACGCCAGGGATTGCCTTTTCTACATTAAATTTTTCAAAAAATAATTTCCAACTGTCGCAAATTTTAAATACGCCAGTGAATGCCTTTTCTATAGTAAATTTTGCAAAAAAATAATTTTTTATTATCGCAAGTTTTAATTGCGCCAGGGATTGCCTTTTCTATAGTAAATTATTCAAAAAATAATTTTCAACTGTCGCAAATTTTAATTACGCCAGGGATTGCCTTTTTTTATAGTAAATTACTCAAAAAATAATTTTCTACTGTCGCAAATTTTAATTACGCCAGGGATTGCCTTTTCTATGGTAAATTTTGCAAAAAATAATTTTCAACTGTCGCAAATTTTAATTACGCCAGGGATTGCCTTTTCTATAGTAAATTTTGCAAAAAAATAATTTTTTACTTTTGCAAATTTCAAATCCGCCAGTGATTGCCTTTTCTATAGTAAATTATTCAAAAAATAATTTTCTACTGTCGCAAATTTTAATTAGGCCAGGGATTGCCTTTTCTATAGTAAGTTATTCAAAAAATAATTTTCAACTGTCGCAAATTTTAAATATCCCAGGGATTGCCTTTTCTATAGTAAATTATTCAAAAAATAATTTTCAACTGTCGCAAATTTTAATTACGCCAGGGATTGCCTTTTCTACAGTAAATTTTTCAAAAAATAATTTTCAACTGTCGCAAATTTTAAATACGCCAGGGAATGCCTTTTCTATAGTAAATTTTGCAAAAAAATAATTTTTTACTATCGCAAGTTTTAATTGCGCCAGGGATTGCCTTTTCTACAGTAAATTATTCAAAAAATAATTTTCTACTGTCGCAAATTTTAAGTGCGCCAGGGATTGCCTTTTCTACAGTAAATTATTCAAAAAATAATTTTCTATTGTCGCAAATTTTAATTACGCCAGGGATTGCCTTTTCTATAGTAAATTATTCAAAAAATAATTTTCTACTGTCGCAAATTTTAAGTGCGCCAGGGATTGCCTTTTCTACAGTAAATTATTCAAAAAATAATTTTCTACTGTCGCAAAGTTTAATTACGCCAGGGATTGCCTTTCCTATAGTAAATTATTCAAAAAATAATTTTATACTGTCGCAAATTTCAATTCCGGCAGGGATTCCCTTTTCTATAGTAAATTATTCAAAAAATAATTTTCAACTATCGCAAGTTTTAAATACGCCAGGGATTGCCTTTTCTATAGTAAATTATTCAAAAAATAATTTTATACTTTCGCAAATTTCCAACCCGCCAGGGATTGCCTTTTCTATAGTAAATTATTCAAAAAATAATTTTCAACTGTCGCAAATTTTAAATCGCCAGGGATTGCCTTTTCTATAGTAAATTATTCAAAAAATAATTTTATACTGTCGCAAGTTTTAAATACGCCAGGGATTGCCTTTTCTATAGTAAATTATTCAAAAAATAATTTTTTACTGTCGCAAATTTTAATTACGCCAGGGATTGCCTTTTCTATAGTAAATTATTCAAAAAGTAATTTTCAACTGTCGCAAATTTCAAATCCGCCAGGGATTGCCTTTTCTATAGTAAATTATTCAAAAAATTATTTTCAACTGTCGCAAGTTTTAATTGCGCCAGGGATTGCCTTTTCTATAGTAAATTTTGCAAAAAAATAATTTTTTACTGTCTCAAATTTCAAATCCGCCAGGGATTGCCTTTTCTATAGTAAATTATTCAAAAAATAATTTTCAACTGTCGCAAATTTTAATTACGCCAGGGATTGCCTTTTCTATAGTAAATTATTAAAAAATAATTTTCTACTGTCGCAAATTTTAATTACGCCAGGGATTGCCTTTTCTATAGTAAATTATTCAAAAAATAATTTTCTACTGTCGCAAATTTTAATTACGCCAGGGATTGCGTTTTCTATAGTAAATTATTCAAAAAATAATTTTCTACTGTCGCAAATTTTAATTACGCCAGGGATTGCCTTTTCTATAGTAAATTATTCAAAAAATAATTTTCTACTGTCGCAAATTTTAATTACGCCAGGGATTGCCTTTTCTATAGTAAATTATTCAAAAAATAATTTTCAACTGTCGCAAATTTTAATTACGCCAGGGATTGCCTTTTCTATAGTAAACTTTTCAAAAAATAATTTTCTACTGTCGCAAATTTTAATTACGCCAGGGATTGCCTTTTCTATAGTAAACTTTTCAAAAAATAATTTTCAACTGTCGCAAATTTCAAATCCGCCAGGGATTGCCTTTTCTATAGTAAATTATTCAAAAAATAATTTTCAACTGTCGCAAATTTTAATTACGCCAGGGATTGCCTTTTCTATAGTAAATTATTCAAAAAATAATTTTCTACTTTCGCAAATTTCAAATCCGCCAGGGATTGCCTTTTCTATAGTAAATTTTGCAAAAAAATAATTTTTTACTGTCGCAAATTTTAAATATCCCAGGGATTGCCTTTTCTATAGTAAATTTTTCAAAAAATAATTTTTTACTGTCGCAAATTTTAAGTGCGCCAGGGATTGCCTTTTCTATAGTAAATTTTGCAAAAAATAATTTTCTACTGTCGCAAATTTTAATTACGCCAGGGATTGCCTTTTCTATAGTAAATTATTCAAAAAATAATTTTCAACTGTCGCAAATTTTAATTGCGCCAGGGATTGCCTTTTCTATAGTAAATTATTCAAAAAATAATTTTCTACTGTCGCAAATTTTAATTACGCCAGGGATTGCCTTTTCTATAGTAAATTATTCAAAAAATATTTTTTAACAATCGCAAGTTTTAATTGCGCCAGGGATTGCCTTTTCTATAGTAAATTATTCAAAAAATATTTTTTTACTGTCGCAAATTTTAATTACGCCAGGGATTGCCTTTTCTATAGTAAATTTTGCAAAAAATAATTTTTTACTGTCGCAAATTTCAAATCCGCCAGGGATTGCCTTTTCTATAGTAAATTATTCAAAAAATAATTTTTTATTATCGCAAGTTTTAATTGCGCCAGGGATTGCCTTTTCTATAGTAAAATTTGCAAAAAAATAATTTTCAACTGTCGCAAATTTCAAATCCGCCAGGGATTGCCTTTTCTATAGTAAATTATTCAAAAAATAATTTTTTACTATCGCAAGTTTTAATTGCGCCAGGGATTGCCTTTTCTACAGTAAATTATTCAAAAAATAATTTTTTACTGTCGCAAATTTTAAATACGCCAAGGATTGCCATTTCTATAGTAAATTATTCAAAAAATAATTTTCATTTGTCGCAAATTTTAATTACTCCAGGGATTGCCTTTTCTATAGTAAATTATTCAAAAAATAATTTTCAACTGTCGCAAATTTTAATTGCGCCAGGGATTGCCTTTTCTATAGTAAATTATTCAAAAAATAATTTTTTACTGTCGCAAATTTTAATTGCGCCAGGGATTGCCTTTTCTATAGTAAATTATTCAAAAAATAATTTTCAACTGTCGCAAATTTTAATTACGCCAGGGATTGCCTTTTCTATAGTAAACTTTTCAAAAAATAATTTTCTACTGTCGCAAATTTTAATTGCGCCAGGGATTGCCTTTTCTATAGTAAATTATTCAAAAAATAATTTTTTACTGTCGCAAATTTTAATTACGCCAGGGATTGCCTTTTCTATAGTAAACTTTGCAAAAAATAACTTTCAACTGTCGCAAATTTTAATTGCGCCAGGGATTGCCTTTTCTATAGTAAATTATTCAAAAAATAATTTTTTGCTGTCGCAAATTTCAAATCCGCCAGGGATTGCCTTTTCTATAGTAAATTATTCAAAAAATAATTTTTTACTGCCGCAAATTTCAAATCCGCCAGGGATTGCCTTTTCTATAGTAAATTTTGCAAAAAATAATTTTCAACTGTCGCAAATTATAATTACGCCAGGGATTGCCTTTTCTATAGTAAACTTTTCAAAAAATAATTTTCTACTCTCGCAAATTTTAATTACGCCAGGGATTGCCTTTTCTATAGTAAATTATTCAAAAACTAATTTTCAAATGTCGCAAATTTTAATTGCGCCAGGGATTGCCTTTTCTATAGTAAATTATTCAAAAAATAATTTTTTACTGTCGCAAATTTTAATTGCGCCAGGGATTGCCTTTTCTATAGTAAATTATTCAAAAAATAATTTTCAACTGTCGCAAATTTTAATTACGCCAGGGAATGCCTTTTCTATAGTAAATTATTCAAAAAATAATTTTTTAATATCGCAAGTTTTAATTGCGCCAGGGATTGCCTTTTCTATAGTAAATTATTCAAAAAATAATTTTTTACTGTCGGAAATTTTAAATACGCCAGGGATTGCCTTTTCTATAGTAAATTATTCAAAAAATAATTTTCATTTGTCGCAAATTTTAATTACGCCAGGGATTGCCTTTTCTATAGTAAATTATTCAAAAAATAATTTTCAACTGTCGCAAATTTTAATTGCGCCAGGGATTGCCTTTTCTATAGTAAATTATTCAAAAAATAATTTTTTACTGTCGCAAATTTTAATTGCGCCAGGGATTGCCTTTTCTATAGTAAATTATTCAAAAAATAATTTTCAACTGTCGCAAATTTTAATTACGCCAGGGATTGCCTTTTCTATAGTAAACTTTTCAAAAAATAATTTTCAACTGTCGCAAATTTTAATTGCGCCAGGGATTGCCTTTTCTATAGTAAATTATTCAAAAAATAATTTTTTACTGTCGCAAATTTTAATTACGCCAGGGATTGCCTTTTCTATAGTAAACTTTGCAAAAAATAATTTTCAACTGTCGCAAATTTTAATTGCGCCAGGGATTGCCTTTTCTATAGTAAATTATTCAAAAAATAATTTTTTGCTGTCGCAAATTTCAAATCCGCCAGGGATTGCCTTTTCTATAGTAAATTATTCAAAAAATAATTTTTTACTGCCGCAAATTTCAAATCCGCCAGGGATTTCCTTTTCTATAGTAAATTTTGCAAAAAATAATTTTCAACTGTCGCAAATTATAATTACGCCAGGGATTGCCTTTTCTATAGTAAACTTTTCAAAAAATAATTTTCTACTCTCGCAAATTTTAATTACGCCAGGGATTGCCTTTTCTATAGTAAATTATTCAAAAAATAATTTTCAACTGTCGCAAATTTTAATTGCGCCAGGGATTGCCTTTTCTATAGTAAATTATTCAAAAAACAATTTTTTACTGTCGCAAATTTTAATTGCGCCAGGGATTGCCTTTTCTATAGTAAATTATTCAAAAAATAATTTTCAACTGTCGCAAATTTTAATTACGCCAGGGATTGCCTTTTCTATAGTAAATTATTCAAAAAATAATTTTTTAATATCGCAAGTTTTATTTGCGCCAGGGATTGCCTTTTCTATAGTAAATTATTCAAAAAATAATTTTCAACTGTCGCAAATTTTAATTACGCCAGGGATTGCCTATTCTACAGTAAATTTTTCAAAAAATAATTTTCAACTGTCGCAAAATTTAATTACGCCAGGGATTGCCTTTTCTATAGTAAACTTTTCAAAAAATAATTTTCTACTGTCGCAAATTTTAATTGCGCCAGGGATTGCCTTTTCTATAGTAAATTATTCAAAAAATAATTTTTTACTGTCGCAAATTTTAATTACGCCAGGGATTGCCTTTTCTATAGTAAACTTTGCAAAAAATAATTTTCAACTGTCGCAAATTTTAATTGCGCCAGGGATTGCCTTTTCTATAGCAAATTATTCAAAAAATAATTTTTTGCTGTCGCAAATTTCAAATCCGCCAGGGATTGCCTTTTCTATAGTAAGTTATTCAAAAAATAATTTTTTACTGTCGCAAATTTAAAAATCCGCCAGGAATTGCCTTTTCTATGGTAAATTTTACAAAAAATAATTTTCAACTGTCGCAAATTTGAATTACGCCAGGGATTGCCTTTTCTATAGTAAATTATTCAAAAAATAATTTTCAATTGTCGCAAATTTTAATTGCGCCAGGGATTGCCTTTTCTATAGTAAATTATTCAAAAAAATAATTTTCTATTGTCGCAAATTTTAATTACGCCAGGGATTGCCTTTTCTATAGTAAATTATTCAAAAAATAATTTTTTACTATCGCAAGTTTTATTTGCGCCAGGGATTGCCTTTTCTATAGTAAATTTTGCAAAAAATAATTTTTTACTGTCGCAAATTTCAAATCCGCCAGGGATTGCCTTTTCTATAGTAAATTATTCAAAAAATATTTTTTTACTATCGCAAGTTTTAATTGCGCCAGGGATTGCCTTTTCTATAGTAAATTTTGCAAAAAAATTATTTTCAACTGTCGCAAATTTCAAATCCGCCAGGGATTGCCTTTTCTATAGTAAATTATTCAAAAAATAATTTTCAACTGTCGCAAATTTTAATTGCGCCAGGGATTGCCTCTTCTATAGTAAATTATTCAAAAAATAATTTTTTACTGTCGCAAATTTTAATTACGGCAGGGATTGCCTTTTCTATAGTAAATTATTCAAAAAATAATTTTTTACTATCGCAAGTTTTAATTGCGCCAGGGATTGCCTTTTCTATAGTAAATTATTCAAAAAATATTTTTTTACTGTCGCAAATTTTAATTACACCAGGGATTGCCTTTTCTATAGTAAATTTTGCAAAAAAATAATTTTTTACTGTCGCAAATTTTAAATATCCCAGGGATTGCCTTTTCTATAGTAAATTTTTCAAAAAATAATTTTTTACTGTCGCAAATTTTAAGTGCGTCAGGGATTGCCTTTTCTATAGTAAATTTTGCAAAAAATAATTTTCAACTGTCGCAAATTTTAATTGCGCCAGGGATTGCCTTTTCTATAGTAAATTATTCAAAAAATAATTTTTTACTGTCGCAAATTTTAATTACGCCAAGGATTGCCTTTTCTATAGTAAACTTTGCAAAAAATAATTTTCAACTGTTGCAAATTTTAATTGCGCCAGGGATTGCCTTTTCTATAGTAAATTATTCAAAAAATAATTTTTTGCTGTCGCAAATTTCAAATCCGCCAGGGATTGCCTTTTCTATAGTAAATTATTCAAAAAATAATTTTTTACTGCCGCAAATTTCAAATCCGCCAGGGATTTCCTTTTCTATAGTATATTTTGCAAAAAATAATTTTCAACTGTCGCAAATTATAATTACGCCAGGGATTGCCTTTTCTATAGTAAACTGTTCAAAAAATAATTTTCTACTCTCGCAAATTTTAATTACGCCAGGGATTGCCTTTTATATAGTAAATTATTCAAAAAATAATTTTCAACTGTCGCAAATTTTAATTACGCCAGGGATTGCCTTTTCTATAGTAAATTATTCAAAAAATAATTTTTTAATATCGCAAGTTTTAACTGCGCCAGGAATTGCCTTTTCTACAGTAAATTATTCAAAAAATAATTTTTTACTGTCGCAAATTTTAAATACGCCAGGGATTGCCTTTTCTATAGTAAATTATTCAAAAAATAATTTTCAATTGTCGCAAATTTTAATTACGCCAGGGATTGCCTTTTCTATAGTAAATTATTCAAAAAATAATTTTCAACTGTCGCAAATTTTAATTGCGCCAGGGATTGCCTCTTCTATAGTAAATTATTCAAAAAATAATTTTTTACTGTCGCAAATTTTAATTACGGCAGGGATTGCCTTTTCTATAGTAAATTATTCAAAAAATAATTTTTTACTATCGCAAGTTTTAATTGCGCCAGGGATTGCCTTTTCTATAGTAAATTATTCAAAAAATATTTTTTTACTGTCGCAAATTTTAATTACGCCAGGGATTGCCTTTTCTATAGTAAATTTTGCAAAAAAATAATTTTTTACTGTCGCAAATTTTAAATATCCCAGGGATTGCCTTTTCTATAGTAAATTTTTCAAAAAATAATTTTTTACTGTCGCAAATTTTAAGTGCGCCAGGGATTGCCTTTTCTATAGTAAATTTTGCAAAAAATAATTTTCTACTGTCGCAAATTTTAATTACGCCAGGGATTGCCTTTTCTATAGTAAATTATTCAAAAAATAATTTTGAACTGTCGCAAATTTTAATTGCGCCAGGGATTGCCTTTTCTATAGTAAATTATTCAAAAAATAATTTTCTACTGTCGCAAATTTTAATTACGCCAGGGATTGCCTTTTCTATAGTAAATTATTCAAAAAATAATTTTTTACTATCGCAAGTTTTAATTGCGCCAGGGATTGCCTTTTCTATAGTAAATTATTCAAAAAATATTTTTTTTCTGTCGCAAATTTTAATTACGCCAGGGATTGCCTTTTCTATAGTAAATTTTGCAAAAAATAATTTTTTACTGTCGCAAATTTCAAATCCTCCGGGGATTGCCTTTTCTATAGTAAATTATTCAAAAAATAATTTTTTACTATCGCAAGTTTTAATTGGGCCAGGGATTGCCTTTTCTATAGTAAATTTTGCAAAAAAATAATTTTCAACTGTCGCAAATTTCAAATCCGCCAGGGATTGCCTTTTCTATAGTAAATTATTCAAAAAATAATTTTTTACTATCGCAAGTTTTAATTGCGCCAGGGATTGCCTTTTCTACAGTAAATTATTCAAAAAATAATTTTGAACTGTCGCAAATTTTAAATACGCCAGGGATTGCCTTTTCTATAGTAAATTATTCAAAAAATAATTTTCAATTGTCACATATTTTAATTACGCCAGGGATTGCCTTTTCTATAGTAAATTATTCAAAAAATAATTTTCAACTGTCGCAAATTTTAATTGCGCCAGGGATTGCCTTTTCTATAGTAAATTATTCAAAAAATAATTTTTTACTGTCGCAAATTTTAATTGCGCCAGGGATTGCCTTTTGTATAGTAAATTATTCAAAAAATAATTTTCAACTGTCGCAAATTTTAATTACGCCAGGGATTGCCTTTTCTATAGTAAACTTTTCAAAAAATAATTTTCTACTGTCGCAAATTTTAATTGCGCCAGGGATTGCCTTTTCTATAGTAAATTATTCAAAAAATAATTTTTTACTGTCGCAAATTTTAATTACGCCAGGGATTGCCTTTTCTATAGTAAATTTTGCAAAAAATAATTTTTTACTGTCGCAAATTTCAAATCCGCCAGGGATTGCCTTTTCTATAGTAAATTATTCAAAAAATAATTTTTTACTATCGCAAGTTTTAATTGCGCCAGGGATTGCCTTTTCTATAGTAAATTTTGCAAAAAAATAATTTTCAACTGTCGCAAATTTCAAATCCGCCAGGGATTGCCTTTTCTATAGTAAATTATTCAAAAAATAATTTTTTACTATCGCAAGTTTTAATTGCGCCAGGGATTGCCTTTTCTACAGTAAATTATTCAAAAAATAATTTTTTACTGTCGCAAATTTTAAATACGCCAGGGATTGCCTTTTCTATAGTAAATTATTCAAAAAATAATTTTCAATTGTCACATATTTTAATTACGCCAGGGATTGCCTTTTCTATAGTAAATTATTCAAAAAATAATTTTCAACTGTCGCAAATTTTAATTGCGCCAGGGATTGCCTTTTCTATAGTAAATTATTCAAAAAATAATTTTTTACTGTCGCAAATTTTAATTGCGCCAGGGATTGCCTTTTGTATAGTAAATTATTCAAAAAATAATTTTCAACTGTCGCAAATTTTAATTACGCCAGGGATTGCCTTTTCTATAGTAAACTTTTCAAAAAATAATTTTCTACTGTCGCAAATTTTAATTACGCCAGGGATTGCCTTTTCTATAGTAAACTTTGCAAAAAATAATTTTCAACTGTCGCAAATTTTAATTGCGCCAGGGATTGCCTTTTCTATAGTAAATTATTCAAAAAATAATTTTTTGCTGTCGCAAATTTCAAATCCGCCAGGTATTGCCTTTTCTATAGTATATTATTCAAAAAATAAGTTTTTACTGTCGCAAATTTCAAATCCGCCAGGGATTGCCTTTTCTATAGTAAATTTTGCAAAAAATAATTTTTAATTGTCGCAAATTTTAATTACGCCAGGGATTGCCTTTTCTATAGTAAACTTTTCAAAAAATAATTTTTTACTGTCGCAAATTTTAATTACGCCAGGGATTGCCTTTTCTATAGTAAATTATTCAAAAAATAATTTTCAACTGTCGCAAATTTTAATTGCGCCAGGGATTGCCTTTTCTATAGTAAATTATTCAAAAAATATTTTTTTACTATCCCAAGTTTTAATTGCGCCAGGGATTGCCTTTTCTATAGTAAATTTTGCAAAAAAATTATTTTCAACTGTCGCAAATTTCAAATCCGCCAGGGATTGCCTTTTCTATAGTAAATTATTCAAAAAATAATTTTTTACTATCGCAAGTTTTAATTGCGCCAGGGATTGCCTTTTCTACAGTAAATTATTCAAAAAATAATTTTTTACTGTCGCAAATTTTAAATACGCCAGGGATTGCCTTTTCTATAGTAAATTATTCAAAAAATAATTTTCAATTGTCGCAAATTTTAATTACGCCAGGGATTGCCTTTTCTATAGTAAATTATTCAAAAAATAATTTTCAACTGTCGCAAATTTTAATTGCGCCAGGGATTGCTTTTCTATAGTAAATTATTCAAAAAATAATTTTCTACTGTCGCAAATTTTAATTACGCCAGGGATTGCCTTTTCTATAGTAAATTTTGCAAAAAATAATTTTTTACTATCGCAAGTTTTAAGTGCGCCAGGGATTGCCTTTTCTATAGTAAATTTTGCAAAAAATAATTTTCTACTGTCGCAAATTTTAATTACGCCAGGGATTGCCTTTTCTATAGTAAATTATTCAAAAAATATTTTTTTACTATCGCAAGTTTTAATTGCGCCAGGGATTGCCTTTTCTATAGTAAATTTTGCAAAAACATTATTTTCAACTGTCGCAAATTTCAAATCCGCCAGGGATTGCCTTTTCTATAGTAAATTATTCAAAAAATAATTTTTTACTATCGCAAGTTTTAATTGCGCCAGGGATTGCCTTTTCTATAGTAAATTTTGCAAAAAAATTATTTTCAACTGTCGCAAATTTCAAATCCGCCAGGGATTGCCTTTTCTATAGTAAATTATTCAAAAAATAATTTTTTACTATCGCAAGTTTTAAGTGCGCCAGGGATTGCCTTTTCTATAGTAAATTTTGCAAAAAATAATTTTCTACTGTCGCAAATTTTAATTACGCCAGGGATTGCCTTTTCTATAGTAAATTATTCAAAAAATAATTTTGAACTGTCGCAAATTTTAATTGCGCCAGGGATTGCCTTTTCTATAGTAAATTATTCAAAAAATAATTTTCTACTGTCGCAAATTTTAATTACGCCAGGGATTGCCTTTTCTATAGTAAATTATTCAAAAAATATTTTTTTACTATCGCAAGTTTTAATTGCGCCAGGGATTGCCTTTTCTATAGTAAATTTTGCAAAAACATTATTTTCAACTGTCGCAAATTTCAAATCCGCCAGGGATTGCCTTTTCTATAGTAAATTATTCAAAAAATAATTTTTTACTATCGCAAGTTTTAATTGCGCCAGGGATTGCCTTTTCTATAGTAAATTATTCAAAAAATAATTTTTTACTGTCGCAAATTTTAATTACGCCAGGGATTGCCTTTTCTATAGTAAATTATTCAAAAAATATTTTTTTACTATCGCAAGTTTTAATTGCGCCAGGGATTGCCTTTTCTATAGTAAATTTTGCAAAAACATTATTTTCAACTGTCGCAAATTTCAAATCCGCCAGGGATTGCCTTTTCTATAGTAAATTATTCAAAAAATAATTTTTTACTATCGCAAGTTTTAATTGCGCCAGGGATTGCCTTTTCTACAGTAAATTATTCAAAAAATAATTTTTTACTATCGCAAGTTTTAATTGCGCCAGGGATTGCCTTTTCTACAGTAAATTATTCAAAAAATTATTTTTTACTGTCGCAAATTTTAAATACGCCAGGGATTGCCTTTTCTATAGTAAATTATTCAAAAAATAATTTTCAATTGTCGCAAATTTTAATTACACCAGGGATTGCCTTTTCTATAGTAAATTATTCAAAAAATAATTTTCAACTGTCGCAAATTTTAATTGCGCCAGGGATTGCCTTTTCTATAGTAAATTATTCAAAAAATAATTTTTTACTGTCGCAAATTTTAATTACGGCAGGGATTGCTTTTTCTATAGTAAATTATTCAAAAAATAATTTTTTACTATCGCAAGTTTTAATTGCGCCAGGGATTGCCTTTTCTATAGTAAATTTTGCAAAAAAATTATTTTCAACTGTCGCAAATTTCAAATCCGCCAGGGATTGCCTTTTCTATAGTAAATTATTCAAAAAATAATTTTTTACTATCGCAAGTTTTAAGTGCGCCAGGGATTGCCTTTTCTATAGTAAATTTTGCAAAAAATAATTTTCTACTGTCGCAAATTTTAATTCCGCCAGGGATTGCCTTTTCTATAGTAAATTATTCAAAAAATAATTTTGAACTGTCGCAAATTTTAATTGCGCCAGGGATTGCCTTTTTTATAGTAAATTATTCAAAAAATAATTTTCTACTGTCGCAAATTTTAATTACGCCAGGGATTGCCTTTTCTATAGTAAATTATTCAAAAAATATTTTTTTACTATCGCAAGTTTTAATTGCGCCAGGGATTGCCTTTTCTATAGTAAATTTTGCAAAAAAATTATTTTCAACTGTCGCAAATTTCAAATCCGCCAGGGATTGCCTTTTCTATAGTAAATTATTCAAAAAATAATTTTTTGCTATCGCAAGTTTTAAGTGCGCCAGGGATTGCCTTTTCTATAGTAAATTTTGCAAAAAATAATTTTCTACTGTCGCAAATTTTAATTACGCCAGGGATTGCCTTTTCTATAGTAAATTATTCAAAAAATAATTTTGAACTGTCGCAAATTTTAATTGCGCCAGGGATTGCCTTTTCTATAGTAAATTATTCAAAAAAAAATTTTCTACTGTCGCAAATTTTAATTACGCCAGGGATTGCCTTTTCTATAGTAAATTATTCAAAAAATATTTTTTTACTATCGCAAGTTTTAATTGCGCCAGGGATTGCCTTTTCTATAGTAAATTTTGCAAAAACATTATTTTCAACTGTCGCAAATTTCAAATCCGCCAGGGATTGCCTTTTCTATAGTAAATTATTCAAAAAATAATTTTTTACTATCGCAAGTTTTAATTGCGCCAGGGATTGCCTTTTCTATAGTAAATTATTCAAAAAATAATTTTCTACTGTCGCAAATTTTAATTGCGCCAGGGATTGCCTTTTCTATAGTAAATTTTGCAAAAACATTATTTTCAACTGTCGCAAATTTCAAATGCGCCAGGGATTGCCTTTTCTATAGTAAATTATTCAAAAAATAATTTTTTACTATCGCAAGTTTTAATTGCGCCAGGGATTGCCTTTTCTATAGTAAATTATTCAAAAAATAATTTTCTACTGTCGCAAATTTTAATTACGCCAGGGATTGCCTTTTCTATAGTAAATTATTCAAAAAATAATTTTGAACTGTCGCAAATTTTAATTGCGCCAGGGATTGCCTTTTCTATAGTAAATTTTGCAAAAACATTATTTTCAACTGTCGCAAATTTCAAATCCGCCAGGGATTGCCTTTTCTATAGTAAATTATTCAAAAAATAATTTTTTACTATCGCAAGTTTTAATTGCGCCAGGGATTGCCATTTCTATAGTAAATTTTGCAAAAAAATTATTTTCAACTGTCGCAAATTTCAAATCCGCCAGGGATTGCCTTTTCTATAGTAAATTATTCAAAAAATAATTTTTTACTATCGCAAGTCTTAAGTGCGCCAGGGATTGCCTTTTCTATAGTAAATTTTGCAAAAAATAATTTTCTACTGTCGCAAATTTTAATTACGCCAGGGATTGCCTTTTCTATAGTAAATTATTCAAAAAATAATTTTGAACTGTCGCAAATTTTAATTGCGCCAGGGATTGCCTTTTCTATAGTAAATTATTCAAAAAATAATTTTCTACTGTCGCAAATTTTAATTACGCCAGGGATTGCCTTTTCTATAGTAAATTATTCAAAAAATATTTTTTTACTATCGCAAGTTTTAATTGCGCCAGGGATTGCCTTTTCTATAGTAAATTTTGCAAAAACATTATTTTCAACTGTCGCAAATTTCAAATCCGCCAGGGATTGCCTTTTCTATAGTAAATTATTCAAAAAATAATTTTTTACTATCGCAACTTTTAATTGCGCCAGGGATTGCCTTTTCTATAGTAAATTATTCAAAAAATAATTTTCTACTGTCGCAAATTTTAATTACGCCAGGGATTGCCTTTTCTATAGTAAATTATTCAAAAAATATTTTTTTACTATCGCAAGTTTTAATTGCGCCAGGGATTGCCTTTTCTATAGTAAATTTTGCAAAAACATTATTTTCAACTGTCGCAAATTTCAAATCCGCCAGGGATTGCCTTTTCTATAGAAAATTATTCAAAAAATAATTTTTTACTATCGCAAGTTTTAATTGCGCCAGGGATTGCCTTTTCTACAGTAAATTATTCAAAAAATAATTTTTTACTATCGCAAGTTTTAATTGCGCCAGGGATTGCCTTTTCTACAGTAAATTATTCAAAAAATAATTTTTTACTGTCGCAAATTTTAAATACGCCAGGGATTGCCTTTTCTATAGTAAATTATTCAAAAAATAATTTTCAATTGTCGCAAATTTTAATTACGCCAGGGATTGCCTTTTCTATAGTAAATTATTCAAAAAATAATTTTCAACTGTCGCAAATTTTAATTGCGCCAGGGATTGCCTTTTTTATAGTAAATTATTCAAAAAATAATTTTTTACTATCGCAAATTTTAATTACGGCAGGGATTGCCTTTTCTATAGTAAATTATTCAAAAAATAATTTTTTACTATCGCAAGTTTTAATTGCGCCAGGGATTGCCTTTTCTATAGTAAATTTTGCAAAAAAATTATTTTCAACTGTCGCAAATTTCAAATCCGCCAGGGATTGCCTTTTCTATAGTAAATTATTCAAAAAATAATTTTTTACTATCGCAAGTTTTAAGTGCGCCAGGGATTGCCTTTTCTATAGTAAATTTTGCAAAAAATAATTTTCTACTGTCGCAAATTTTAATTCCGCCAGGGATTGCCTTTTCTATAGTAAATTATTCAAAAAATAATTTTGAACTGTCGCAAATTTTAATTGCGCCAGGGATTGCCTTTTTATAGTAAATTATTCAAAAAATAATTTTCTACTGTCGCAAATTTTAATTACGCCAGGGATTGCCTTTTCTATAGTAAATTATTCAAAAAATATTTTTTTACTATCGCAAGTTTTAATTGCGCCAGGGATTGCCTTTTCTATAGTAAATTTTGCAAAAAAATTATTTTCAACTGTCGCAAATTTCAAATCCGCCAGGGATTGCCTTTTCTATAGTAAATTATTCAAAAAATAATTTTTTACTATCGCAAGTTTTAAGTGCGCCAGGGATTGCCTTTTCTATAGTAAATTTTGCAAAAAATAATTTTCTACTGTCGCAAATTTTAATTACGCCAGGGATTGCCTTTTCTATAGTAAATTATTCAAAAAATAATTTTGAACTGTCGCAAATTTTAATTGCGCCAGGGATTGCCTTTTCTATAGTAAATTATTCAAAAAATAATTTTCTACTGTCGCAAATTTTAATTACGCCAGGGATTGCCTTTTCTATAGTAAATTATTCAAAAAATATTTTTTTACTATCGCAAGTTTTAATTGCGCCAGGGATTGCCTTTTCTATAGTAAATTTTGCAAAAATATTATTTTCAGCTGTCGCAAATTTCAAATCCGCCAGGGATTGCCTTTTCTATAGTAAATTATTCAAAAAATAATTTTTTACTATCGCAAGTTTTAATTGCGCCAGGGATTGCCTTTTCTATAGTAAATTATTCAAAAAATAATTTTCTACTGTCGCAAATTTTAATTACGCCAGGGATTGCCTTTTCTATAGTAAATTATTCAAAAAATAATCTTGAACTGTCGCAAATTTTAATTGCGCCAGGGATTGCCTTTTCTATAGTAAATTTTGCAAAAACATTATTTTCAACTGTCGCAAATTTCAAATCCGCCAGGGATTGCCTTTTCTATAGTAAATTATTCAAAAAATAATTTTTTACTATCGCAAGTTTTAATTGCGCCAGGGATTGCCTTTTCTATAGTAAATTATTCAAAAAATAATTTTCTACTGTCGCAAATTTTAATTACGCCAGGGATTGCCTTTTCTATAGTAAATTATTCAAAAAATAATTTTGAACTGTCGCAAATTTTAATTGCGCCAGGGATTGCCTTTTCTATAGTAAATTTTGCAAAAACATTATTTTCAACTGTCGCAAATTTCAAATCCGCCAGGGATTGCCTTTTCTATAGTAAATTATTCAAAAAATAATTTTTTACTATCGCAAGTTTTAATTGCGCCAGGGATTGCCTTTTCTATAGTAAATTTTGCAAAAAAATTATTTTCAACTGTCGCAAATTTCAAATCCGCCAGGGATTGCCTTTTCTATAGTAAATTATTCAAAAAATAATTTTTTACTATCGCAAGTTTTAAGTGCGCCAGGGATTGCCTTTTCTATAGTAAATTTTGCAAAAAATAATTTTCTACTGTCGCAAATTTTAATTACGCCAGGGATTGCCTTTTCTATAGTAAATTATTCAAAAAATAATTTTGAACTGTCGCAAATTTTAATTGCGCCAGGGATTGCCTTTTCTATAGTAAATTATTCAAAAAATAATTTTCTACTGTCGCAAATTTTAATTACGCCAGGGATTGCCTTTTCTATAGTAAATTATTCAAAAAATATTTTTTTACTATCGCAAGTTTTAATTGCGCCAGGGATTGCCTTTTCTATAGTAAATTTTGCAAAAACATTATTTTCAACTGTCGCAAATTTCAAATCCGCCAGGGATTGCCTTTTCTATAGTAAATTATTCAAAAAATAATTTTTTACTATCGCAAGTTTTAATTGCGCCAGGGATTGCCTTTTCTATAGTAAATTATTCAAAAAATAATTTTCTACTGTCGCAAATTTTAATTACGCCAGGGATTGCCTTTTCTATAGTAAATTATTCAAAAAATATTTTTTTACTATCGCAAGTTTTAATTGCGCCAGGGATCGCCCTTTTCTATAGTAAATTTTGCAAAAACATTATTTTCAACTGTCGCAAATTTCAAATCCGCCAGGGATTGCCTTTTCTATAGAAAATTATTCAAAAAATAATTTTTTACTATCGCAAGTTTTAATTGCGCCAGGGATTGCCTTTTCTACAGTAAATTATTCAAAAAATAATTTTTTACTATCGCAAGTTTTAATTGCGCCAGGGATTGCCTTTTCTACAGTAAATTATTCAAAAAATAATTTTTTACTGTCGCAAATTTTAAATACGCCAGGGATTGCCTTTTCTATAGTAAATTTTGCAAAAACATTATTTTCAACTGTCGCAAATTTCAAATCCGCCAGGGATTGCCTTTTCTATAGTAAATTATTCAAAAAATAATTTTTTACTATCGCAAGTTTTAATTGCGCCAGGGATTGCCTTTTCTATAGTAAATTATTCAAAAAATAATTTTCTACTGTCGCAAATTTTAATTACGCCAGGGATTGCCTTTTCTATAGTAAATTATTCAAAAAATAATTTTGAACTGTCGCAAATTTTAATTGCGCCAGGGATTGCCTTTTCTATAGTAAATTATTCAAAAAATAATTTTCTACTGTCGCAAATTTTAATTACGCCAGGGATTGCCTTTTCTATAGTAAATTATTCAAAAAATATTTTTTTACTATCGCAAGTTTTAATTGCGCCAGGGATTGCCTTTTCTATAGTAAATTTTGCAAAAACATTATTTTCAACTGTCGCAAATTTCAAATCCGCCAGGGATTGCCTTTTCTATAGTAAATTATTCAAAAAATAATTTTTTACTATCGCAAGTTTTAATTGCGCCAGGGATTGCCTTTTCTATAGTAAATTATTCAAAAAATAATTTTCTACTGTCGCAAATTTTAATTACGCCAGGGATTGCCTTTTCTATAGTAAATTATTCAAAAAATATTTTTTTACTATCGCAAGTTTTAATTGCGCCAGGGATCGCCCTTTTCTATAGTAAATTTTGCAAAAACATTATTTTCAACTGTCGCAAATTTCAAATCCGCCAGGGATTGCCTTTTCTATAGAAAATTATTCAAAAAATAATTTTTTACTATCGCAAGTTTTAATTGCGCCAGGGATTGCCTTTTCTACAGTAAATTATTCAAAAAATAATTTTTTACTATCGCAAGTTTTAATTGCGCCAGGGATTGCCTTTTCTACAGTAAATTATTCAAAAAATAATTTTTTACTGTCGCAAATTTTAAATACGCCAGGGATTGCCTTTTCTATAGTAAATTATTCAAAAAATAATTTTCAATTGTCGCAAATTTTAATTACGCCAGGGATTGCCTTTTCTATAGTAAATTATTCAAAAAATAATTTTCAACTGTCGCAAATTTTAATTGCGCCAGGGATTGCCTTTTCTATAGTAAATTATTCAAAAAATAATTTTTTACTGTCGCAAATTTTAATTACGGCAGGGATTGCCTTTTCTATAGTAAATTATTCAAAAAATAATTTTTTACTATCGCAAGTTTTAATTGCGCCAGGGATTGCCTTTTCTATAGTAAATTTTGCAAAAAAATTATTTTCAACTGTCGCAAATTTCAAATCCGCAGGGATTGCCTTTTCTATAGTAAATTATTCAAAAAATAATTTTTTACTATCGCAAGTTTTAAGTGCGCCAGGGATTGCCTTTTCTATAGTAAATTTTGCAAAAAATAATTTTCTACTGTCGCAAATTTTAATTCCGCCAGGGATTGCCTTTTCTATAGTAAATTATTCAAAAAATAATTTTGAACTGTCGCAAATTTTAATTGCGCCAGGGATTGCCTTTTCTATAGTAAATTATTCAAAAAATAATTTTCTACTGTCGCAAATTTTAATTACGCCAGGGATTGCCTTTTCTATAGTAAATTATTCAAAAAATATTTTTTTACTATCGCAAGTTTTAATTGCGCCAGGGATTGCCTTTTCTATAGTAAATTTTGCAAAAAAATTATTTTCAACTGTCGCAAATTTCAAATCCGCCAGGGATTGCCTTTTCTATAGTAAATTATTCAAAAAATAATTTTTTACTATCGCAAGTTTTAAGTGCGCCAGGGATTGCCTTTTCTATAGTAAATTTTGCAAAAAATAATTTTCTACTGTCGCAAATTTTAATTACGCCAGAGATTGCCTTTTCTATAGTAAATTATTCAAAAAATAATTTTGAACTGTCGCAAATTTTAATTGCGCCAGGGATTGCCTTTTCTATAGTAAATTATTCAAAAAATAATTTTCTACTGTCGCAAATTTTAATTACGCCAGGGATTGCCTTTTCTATAGTAAATTATTCAAAAAATATTTTTTTACTATCGCAAGTTTTAATTGCGCCAGGGATTGCTTTTCTATAGTAAATTTTGCAAAAACATTATTTTCAACTGTCGCAAATTTCAAATCCGCCAGGGATTGCCTTTTCTATAGTAAATTATTCAAAAAATAATTTTTTACTATCGCAAGTTTTAATTGCGCCAGGGATTGCCTTTTCTATAGTAAATTTTGCAAAAAAATTATTTTCAACTGTCGCAAATTTCAAATCCGCCAGGGATTGCCTTTTCTATAGTAAATTATTCAAAAAATAATTTTTTACTATCGCAAGTTTTAAGTGTGCCAGGGATTGCCTTTTCTATAGTAAATTTTGCAAAAAATAATTTTCTACTGTCGCAAATTTTAATTACGCCAGGGATTGCCTTTTCTATAGTAAATTATTCAAAAAATAATTTTGAACTGTCGCAAATTTTAATTGCGCCAGGGATTGCCTTTTCTATAGTAAATTATTCAAAAAATAATTTTCTACTGTCGCAAATTTTAATTACGCCAGGGATTGCCTTTTCTATAGTAAATTATTCAAAAAATATTTTTTTACTATCGCAAGTTTTAATTGCGCCAAGGATTGCCTTTTCTATAGTAAATTTTGCAAAAACATTATTTTCAACTGTCGCAAATTTCAAATCCGCCAGGGATTGCCTTTTCTATAGTAAATTATTCAAAAAATAATTTTTTACTATCGCAAGTTTTAATTGCGCCAGGGATTGCCTTTTCTATAGTAAATTATTCAAAAAATAATTTTCTACTGTCGCAAATTTTAATTACGCCAGGGATTGCCTTTTCTATAGTAAATTATTCAAAAAATATTTTTTTACTATCGCAAGTTTTAATTGCGCCAGGGATTGCCTTTTCTATAGTAAATTTTGCAAAAACATTATTTTCAACTGTCGCAAATTTCAAATCCGCCAGGGATTGCCTTTTCTATAGTAAATTATTCAAAAAATAATTTTTTACTATCGCAAGTTTTAATTGCGCCAGGGATTGCCTTTTCTACAGTAAATTATTCAAAAAATAATTTTTTACTATCGCAAGTTTAATTGCGCCAGGGATTGCCTTTTCTACAGTAAATTATTCAAAAAATAATTTTTTACTGTCGCAAATTTTAAATACGCCAGGGATTGCCTTTTCTATAGTAAATTATTCAAAAAATAATTTTCAATTGTCGCAAATTTTAATTACGCCAGGGATTGCCTTTTCTATAGTAAATTATTCAAAAAATAATTTTCAACTGTCGCAAATTTTAATTGCGCCAGGGATTGCCTTTTCTATAGTAAATTATTCAAAAAATAATTTTTTACTGTCGCAAATTTTAATTACGGCAGGGATTGCCTTTTCTATAGTAAATTATTCAAAAAATAATTTTTTACTATCGCAAGTTTTAATTGCGCCAGGGATTGCCTTTTCTATAGTAAATTTTGCAAAAAAATTATTTTCAACTGTCGCAAATTTCAAATCCGCCAGGGATTGCCTTTTCTATAGTAAATTATTCAAAAAATAATTTTTTACTATCGCAAGTTTTAAGTGCGCCAGGGATTGCCTTTTCTATAGTAAATTTTGCAAAAAATAATTTTCTACTGTCGCAAATTTTAATTCCGCCAGGGATTGCCTTTTCTACAGTAAATTATTCAAAAAATAATTTTGAACTGTCGCAAATTTTAATTGCGCCAGGGATTGCCTTTTCTATAGTAAATTATTCAAAAAATAATTTTCTACTGTCGCAAATTTTAATTACGCCAGGGATTGCCTTTTCTATAGTAAATTATTCAAAAAATATTTTTTTACTATCGCAAGTTTTAATTGCGCCAGGGATTGCCTTTTCTATAGTAAATTTTGCAAAAACATTATTTTCAACTGTCGCAAATTTCAAATCCGCCAGGGATTGCCTTTTCTATAGTAAATTATTCAAAAAATAATTTTTTACTATCGCAAGTTTTAATTGCGCCAGGGATTGCCTTTTCTACAGTAAATTATTCAAAAAATAATTTTTTACTGTCGCAAATTTTAAATACGCCAGGGATTGCCTTTTCTATAGTAAATTATTCAAAAAATAATTTTTTACTGTCGCAAATTTTAAGTGCGCCAGGGATTGCCTTTTCTATAGTAAATTTCGCAAAAAAGATTTTTTTACTGTCGCAAATTTTAATTACGCCAGGGATTGCCTTTTCTATAGTAAACTTTTCAAAAAATAATTTTTTACTGTCGCAAATTTCAAATCCGCCAGGGATTGCCTTTTCTATAGTAAATTATTCAAAAAATAATTTTTTACTGTCGCAAATTTTAATTACGCCAGGGATTGCCTTTTCTATAGTAAACTTTGCAAAAAATAATTTTCAACTGTCGCAAATTTTAATTGCGCCAGGGATTGCCTTTTCTATAGTAAATTATTCAAAAAATAATTTTTTGCTGTCGCAAATTTCAAATCCGCCAGGGATTGCCTTTTCTATAGTAAATTATTCAAAAAATAAATTTTTACTGTCGCAAATTTCAAATCCGCCAGGGATTGCCTTTTCTATAGTAAATTTTGCAAAAAATAATTTTCAACTGTCGCAAATTTTAATTACGCCAGGGATTGCCTTTCTATAGTAAACTTTTCAAAAAATAATTTTCTACTGTCGCAAATTTTAATTACGCCAGGGATTGCCTTTTCTATAGTAAATTATTCAAAAAATAATTTTCAACTGTCGCAAAATTTAATTGCGCCAGGGATTGCCTTTTCTATAGTAAATTATTCAAAGTAATTTTTTACTGTCGCAAATTTTAATTGCGCCAGGGATTGCCTTTCTATAGTAAATTATTCAAAAAATAATTTTCAACTGCCGCAAATTTTAATTACGCCAGGGATTGCCTTTTCTATAGTAAATTATTCAAAAAATAATTTTTTACTATCGCAAGTTTTAATTGCGCCAGGGATTGCCTTTTCTATAGTAAATTATTCAAAAAATAATTTTCAACTGTCGCAAATTTTAATTACGCCAGGGATTGCCTTTTCAATAGTAAACTATTCAAAAAATAATTTTCTACTGTCGCAAATTTTAATTACGCCAGGGATTGCCTTTTCTATAGTAAATTTTGCAAGAAATAATTTTCAACTGTCGCAAATTTCAAATCCGCCAGGGATTGCCTTTTCTGTAGTAAATTGATAAAAAATAATTTTCTACTGTCGCAAATTTTAATTGCGACAGGGATTGATTGCCTTTTCTATAGTAAATTATTCAAAAAATAATTTTCAACTGTCGCAAATTTTAATTGCGCCAGGGATTGCCTTTTCTATAGTAAACTATTCAAAAAATAATTTTCTACTGTCGCAAATTTTAATTACGCCAGGGATTGCCTTTTCTATAGTAAATTTTGCAAAAAATAATTTTCAACTGTCGCAAATTTTAATTACGCCAGGGATTGCCTTTTCTATAGTAAACTTTTCAAAAAATAATTTTCAACTGTCGCAAATTTTAATTACGCCAGGGATTGCCTTTTCTATAGTAAATTATTCAAAAAATAATTTTTTACTGTCGCAAATTTTAATTACGCCAGGGATTGCCTTTTCTATAGTAAATTATTCAAAAAATAATTTTCTACGGTCGCAAATTTTAATTACGCCAGGGATTGCCTTTTCTATAGTTAACTTTTCAAAAAATAATTTTCTACTGTCGCAAATTTTAATTACTCCAGGGATTGCCTTTTCTATAGTAAATTATTCAAAAAATAATTTTTTACTGTCGCAAATTTTAAGTGCGCCAGGGATTGCCTTTTCTATAGTAAATTATTCAAATTTGCGACAGTATAAAATTATTTTTTGAAAAGTTTCCTATAGAAAAGGCAATCCCTGGCGTAATTAAAATTTGCGACAGTTGAAAATTATTTTTTGAAAAGATTACTATAGAAAAGGCAATCCCTGGCGTAATTAAAATTTGCGACAGTTGAAAATTATTTTTTGAATAATTTACTATAGAAAAGGCAATCCCTGGCGTAATTAAAATTTGCGACAGTTGAAAATTATTTTTTGAATAATTTACTATAGAAAAGGCAATCCCCCGCGTAATTAAAATTTGCGACAGTTGAAAATTATTTTTTGAATAATTTACTATAGAAAAGGCAATCCCTGGCGCAATTAAAATTTGCGACAGTTGAAAATTATTTTTTGAATAATTTACTATAGAAAAGGCAATCCCTGGCGTAATTAAAATTTGCGACAGTTGAAAATTATTTTTTGAATAATTTACCACAGAAAAGGCAATCCCTGGCGCAATTAAAATTTGCGACAGTAAAAAATTATTTTTTGAATAATTTACTATAGAAAAGGAGGCAATCCCTGGCGTAATTAAAATTTGCGACAGTTGAAAATTATTTTTTGAATAATTTACTATAGAAAAGGCAATCCCCCGCGTAATTAAAATTTTGCGACAGTTGAAAATTATTTTTTGAATAATTTACTATAGAAAAGGCAATCCCTGGCGCAATTAAAATTTGCGACAGTATAAAATTATTTTTTGAATAATTTACTATAGAAAAGGCAATCCCTGGCGTAATTAAAATTTGCGACAGTAGAAAATTATTTTTTGAATAATTTACTATAGAAAAGGCAATCCCTGGCGTAATTAAAATTTGCGACAGTATAAAATTATTTTTTGAATAATTTACTATAGAAAAGGCAATCCCTGGCGTAATTAAAATTTGCGACAATAGAAAATTATTTTTTGAAAAGTTTACTATAGAAAAGGCAATCCCTGGCGTAATTAAAATTTGCGACAGTTGAAAATTATTTTCTGAATAATTTACTATAGAAAAGGCAATCCCTGGCGCAATTAAAACTTGCGATAGTAAAAAATTATTTTTTGAATAATTTACTATAGAAAAGGCAATCCCTGGCGTAATTAAAATTTGCGACAGTAGAAAATTATTTTTTGAATAATTTACTATAGAAAAGGCAATCCCTGGCGTAATTAAAATTTGCGACAGTATAAAATTATTTTTTGAAAAGTTTACTATAGAAAAGGCAATCCCTGGCGTAATTAAAATTTGCGACAGTTGAAAATTATTTTTTGAAAAGTTTACTATAGAAAAGGCAATCCCTGGCGTAATTAAAATTTGCGACAGTTGAAAATTATTTTTTGAATAATTTACTATAGAAAAGGCAACCCCTGGCGTAATTAAAATTTGCGACAGTTGAAAATTATTTTTTTAATAATTTACTATAGAAAAGGCAATCAATCCCTGGCGCAATTAAAAGTTGCGATAGTAAAAAATTATTTTTTGAATAATTTACTATAGAAAAGGCAATCCCTGGCGGATTTGAAATTTGCGACAGTAAAAAATTATTTTTTGAATAATTTACTATAGAAAAGGCAATCCCTGGCGTAATTAAAATTTGCGACAGTAGAAAATTATTTTTTGAATAATTTACTATAGAAAAGGCAATCCCTGGCGTAATTAAAACTTCGATAGTAAAAAATTATTTTTTGAATAATTTACTATAGAAAAGGCAATCCCTGGCGCAATTAAAACTTGCGATAGTAAAAAATTATTTTTTGAATAATTTACTATAGAAAAGGCAATCCCTGGCGTAATTAAAATTTGCGACAGTAGAAAATTATTTTTTGAATAATTTACTATAGAAAAGGCAATCCCTGGCGTAATTAAAATTTGCGACAGTAGAAAATTATTTTTTGAATAATTTACTATAGAAAAGGCAATCCCTGGCGTAATTAAAATTTGCGACAGTAGAAAATTATTTTTTGAATAATTTACTATAGAAAAGGCAATCCCTGGCGCAATTAAAATTTGCGACAGTAGAAAATTATTTTTTGAATAATTTACTATAGAAAAGGCAATCCCTGGCGTAATTAAAATTTGCGACAGTAGAAAATTATTTTTTGAATAATTTACTATAGAAAAGGCAATCCCTGGCGTAATTAAAATTTGCGACAGTAGAAACTTATTTTTTGAATAATTTACTATAGAAAAGGCAATCCCTGGCGCAATTAAAATTTGCGGCAGTATAAAATTATTTTTTGAATAATTTACTATAGAAAAGGCAATCCCTGGCGTAATTAAAATTTGCGACAGTTGAAAATTATTTTTTGAATAATTTACTATAGAAAAGGCAATCCCTGGCGTAATTAAAATTTGCGACAGTTGAAAATTATTTTTTTAATAATTAACTATAGAAAAGGCAATCCCTGGCGCAATTAAAACTTGCGATAATAAAAAATTATTTTTTGAATAATTTACTATAGAAAAGGCAATCCCTGGCGGATTTGAAATTTGCGACAGTAAAAAATTATTTTTTGAATAATTTACTATAGAAAAGGCAATCCCTGGCGTAATTAAAATTTGCGACAGTAGAAAATTATTTTTTGAATAATTTACTAGAGAAAAGGCAATCCCTGGCGTAATTAAAACTTGCGATATTAAAAAATTATTTTTTGAATAATTTACTATAGAAAAGGCAATCCCTGGCGTAATTAAAATTTGCGACAGTATAAAATGATTTTTTGAAAAGTTTACTATAGAAAAGGCAATCCCTGGCGTAATTAAAATTTGCGACAGTTGAAAATTATTTTTTGAAAAGTTTACTATAGAAAAGGCAATCCCTGGCGTAATTAAAATTTGCGACAGTTGAAAATTATTTTTTGAATAATTTACTATTGAAAAGGCAATCCCTGGCGTAATTAAAATTTGCGACAGTTGAAAATTATTTTTTGAATAATTTACTATAGAAAAGGCAATCAATCCTTGGCGCAATTAAAACTTGCGATAGTAAAAAATTATTTTTTGAATAATTTACTATAGAAAAGGCAATCCCTGGCGGATTTGAAATTTGCGACAGTAAAAAATTATTTTTTGAATAATTTACTATAGAAAAGGCAATCCCTGGCGTAATTAAAATTTGCGACAGTAGAAAATTATTTTTTGAATAATTTACTATGGAAAAGGCAATCCCTGGCGTAATTAATACTTCGATAGTAAAAAATGATTTTTTGAATAATTTACTATAGAAAAGGCAATCCCTGGCGTAATTAAAATTTGCGACAGTAAAAAATTATTTTTTGAAAAATTTACTATAGAAAAGGCAATCCCTGGCGTAATTAAAATTTGCGACAGTTGAACATTATTTTTTGAATAATTTACTATAGAAAAAGCAATCCCTGGCGCAATTAAAACTTGCGATAGTAAAAAATTATTTTTTGAATAATTTACTATAGAAAAGGCAATCCCTGGCGAAATTAAAATTTGCGACAGTAGAAAATTATTTTTTGAATAATTTACTATAGAAAAGGCAATCCCTGGCGTAATTAAAATTTGCGACAGTAGAAAATTATTTTTTGAATAATTTACTATAGAAAAGGCAATCCCTGGCGTAATTAAAATTTGCGACAGTAGAAAATTATTTTTTGAATAATTTACTATAGAAAAGGCAATCCCTGGCGCAATTAAAATTTGCGACAGTAGAAAATTATTTTTTGAATAATTTACTATAGAAAAGGCAATCCCTGGCGTAATTAAAATTTGCGACAGTAGAAAATTATTTTTTGAATAATTTACTATAGAAAAGGCAATCCCTGGCGTAATTAAAATTTTAGACAGTAGAAAATTATTTTTTGAATAATTTACTATAGAAAAGGCAATCCCTGGCGCAATTAAAATTTGCGGCAGTATAAAATTATTTTTTGAATAATTTACTATAGAAAAGGTAATCCCTGGCGTAATTAAAATTTGCGACAGTTGAAAATTATTTTTTGAATAATTTACTATAGAAAAGGCAATCCCTGGTGGCGTAATTAAAATTTGCGACAGTTGAAAATTATTTTTTTAATAATTTACTATAGAAAAGGCAATCCCTGGCGCAATTAAAACTTGCGATAATAAAAAATTATTTTTTGAATAATTTACTATAGAAAAGGCAATCCCTGGCGGATTTGAAATTTGCGACAGTAAAAAATTATTTTTTGAATAATTTACTATAGAAAAGGCAATCCCTGGCGTAATTAAAATTTGCGACAGTAGAAAATTATTTTTTGAATAATTTACTATAGAAAAGTCAATCCCTGGCGTAATTAAAACTTGCGATATTAAAAAATTATTTTTTGAATAATTTACTATAGAAAAGGCAATCCCTGGCGTAATTAAAATTTGCGACAGTATAAAATTATTTTTTGAAAAGTTTACTATAGAAAAGGCAATCCCTGGCGTAATTAAAATTTGCGACAGTTGAAAATTATTTTTTGAAAAGTTTACTATAGAAAAGGCAATCCCTGGCGTAATTAAAATTTGCGACAATAGAAAATTATTTTTTGAAAAGTTTACTATAGAAAAGGCAATCCCTGGCGTAATTAAAATTTGCGACAGTTGAAAATTATTTTTTGAATAATTTACTATAGAAAAGGCAATCCCTGGCGTAATTAAAACTTGCGATAGTAAAAAATTATTTTTTGAATAATTTACTATAGAAAAGGCAATCCCTGGCGTAATTAAAATTGGCGACAGTTGAAAATTATTTTTTGAATAATTTACTATAGAAAAGGCAATCCCTGGCGTAATTAAAATTTGCGACAGTATAAAATTATTTTTTGAATAATTTACTATAGAAAAGGCAATCCCTGGGATATTTAAAATTTGCGACAGTAAAAAATTATTTTTTGAATAATTTACTAGAGAAAAGGCAATCCCAGGCGTAATTAAAATTTGCGACAGTAGAAAATTATTTTTGGAATAATTTACTATAGAAAAGGCAATCCCTGGCGTAATTAAAATTTGCGACAGTAGAAAATTATTTTTTGAATAATTTACTATAGAAAAGGCAATCCCTGGCGTAATTAAAATTTGCGACAGTAGAAAAATATTTTTTGAATAATTTACTATAGAAAAGGCAATCCCTGGCGTAATTAAAATTTGCGACAGTAGAAAATTATTTTTTGAATAATTTACTATAGAAAAGGCAATCCCTGGCGCAATTAAAATTTGCGGCAGTATAAAATTATTTTTTGAATAATTTACTATAGAAAAGGCAATCCCTGGCGTAATTAAAATTTGCGACAGTTGAAAATTATTTTTTGAATAATTTACTATAGAAAAGGCAATCCCTGGCGTAATTAAAATTTGCGACAGTTGAAAATTATTTTTTGAATAATTTACTATAGAAAAGGCAATCCCTGGCGCAATTAAAACTTGCGATAGTAGATAATTATTTTTTGAATAATTTACTATAGAAAAGGCAATCCCTGGCGGATTTGAAATTTGCGACAGTTAAAAATTATTTTTTGAATAATTTACTATAGAAAAGGCAATCCCTGGCGTAATTAAAATTTGCGACAGTAGAAAATTATTTTTTGAATAATATACTATAGAAAAGGCAATCCCTGGCGTAATTAAAACTTGCGATATTAAAAAATTATTTTTTGAATAATTTACTATAGAAAAGGCAATCCCCGGCGTAATTAAAATTTGCGACAGTATAAAATTATTTTTTGAAAAGTTTACTATAGAAAAGGCAATCCCTGGCGTAATTAAACTTTGCGACAGTTGGAAATTATTTTTTGAAAAGTTTACTATAGAAAAGGCAATCCCTGGCGTAATTAAAATTTGCGACAGTTAAAAATTATTTTTTGAATAATTTACTATAGAAGAGGCAACCCCTGGCGTAATTAAAATTTGCGACAGTTGAAAATTATTTTTTGAATAATTTACTATAGAAAAGGCAATCAATCCCTGGCGCAATTAAAACTTGCGATAGTAAAAAATTATTTTTTGAATAATTTACTATAGAAAAGGCAATCCCTGGCGGATTTGAAATTTGCGACAGTAAAAAATTATTTTTTGAATAATTTACTATAGAAAAGGCAATCCCTGGCGTAATTAAAATTTGCGACAGTAGAAAATTATTTTTTGAATAATTTACTATGGAAAAGGCAATCCCTGGCGTAATTAAAACTTCGATAGTAAAAAATTATTTTTTGAATAATTTACTATAGAAAAGGCAATCCCTGGCGCAATTAAAACTTGCGATAGTAAAAAATTATTTTTTGAATAATTTACTATAGAAAAGGCAATCCCTGGCGTAATTAAAATTTGCGACAGTAGAAAATTATTTTTTGAATAATTTACTATAGAAAAGGCAATCCCTGGCGTAATTAAAATTTGCGACAGTAGAAAATTATTTTTTGAATAATTTACTATAGAAAAGGCATTCCCTGGCGCAATTAAAATTTGCGACAGTAGAAAATTATTTTTTGAATAATTTACTATAGAAAAGGCAATCCCTGGCGTAATTAAAATTTGCGACAGTAGAAAATTATTTTTTGAATAATTTACTATAGAAAAGGCAATCCCTGGCGCAATTAAAATTTGCGAGAGTAGAAAATTATTTTTTGAATAATTTACTATAGAAAAGGCAATCCCTGGCGTAATTAAAATTTGCGACAGTAGAAAATTATTTTTTGAACAATTTACTATAGAAAAGGCAATCCCTGGCGTAATTAAAATTTGCGACAGTAGAAACTTATTTTTTGAATAATTTACTATAGAAAAGGCAATCCCTGGCGCAATTAAAATTTGCGGCAGTATAAAATTATTTTTTGAATAATTTACTATAGAAAAGGCAATCCCTGGCGTAATTAAAATTTGCGACAGTTGAAAATTATTTTTTGAATAATTTACTATAGAAAGGCAATCCCTGGCGTAATTAAAATTTGCGACAGTTGAAAATTATTTTTTTAATAATTAACTATAGAAAAGGCAATCCCTGGCGCAATTAAAACTTGCGATAATAAAAAATTATTTTTTGAATAATTTACTATAGAAAAGGCAATCCCTGGCGGATTTGAAATTTGCGACAGTAAAAAATTATTTTTTGAATAATTTACTATAGAAAAGGCAATCCCTGGCGTAATTAAAATTTGCGACAGTAGAAAATTATTTTTTGAATAATTTACTATAGAAAAGGCAATCCCTGGCGTAATTAAAACTTGCGATATTAAAAAATTATTTTTTGAATAATTTACTATAGAAAAGGCAATCCCTGGCGTAATTAAAATTTGCGACAGTATAAAATTATTTTTTGAAAAGTTTACTATAGAAAAGGCAATCCCTGGCGTAATTAAAATTTGCGACAGTTGAAAATTATTTTTTGAAAAGTTTACTATAGAAAAGGCAATCCCTGGCGTAATTAAAATTTGCGACAGTTGAAAATTATTTTTTGAATAATTTACTATAGAAAAGGCAATCCCTGGCGTAATTAAAATTTGCGACAGTTGAAAATTATTTTTGAATAATTTACTATAGAAAAGGCAATCAATCCCTGGCGCAATTAAAACTTGCGATAGTAAAAAATTATTTTTTGAATAATTTACTATAGAAAAGCAATCCCTGGCGGATTTGAATTTGCGACAGTAAAAAATTATTTTTTGAATAATTTACTATAGAAAAGGCAATCCCTGGCGTAATTAAAATTTGCGACAGTAGAAAATTATTTTTTGAATAATTTACTATGGAAAAGGAAATCCCTGGCGTAATTAAAACTTCGATAGTAAAAAATTATTTTTTGAATAATTTACTATAGAAAAGGCAATCCCTGGCGAAATTAAAATTTGCGACAGTAGAAAATTATTTTTTGAATAATTTACTATAGAAAAGGCAATCCCTGGCGTAATTAAAATTTGCGACAGTAGAAAATTATTTTTTGAATAATTTACTATAGAAAAGGCAATCCCTGGCGTAATTAAAATTTGCGACAGTATAAAATTATTTTTTGAAAAGTTTACTATAGAAAAGGCAATCCCTGGCGTAATTAAAATTTGCGACAGTAGAAAATTATTTTTTGAATAATTTACTATAGAAAAGGCAATCCCTGGCGTAATTAAAACTTGCGATATTAAAAAATTATTTTTTGAATAATTTACTATAGAAAAGGCAATCCCTGGCGTAATTAAAATTTGCGGACAGTATAAAAATTATTTTTTGAAAAGTTTACTATAGAAAAGGCAATCCCTGGCGTAATTAAAATTTGCGACAGTTGAAAATTATTTTTTGAAAAGTTTACTATAGAAAAGGCAATCCCTGGCGTAATTAAAATTTGCGACAGTTGAAAATTATTTTTTGAATAATTTACTATAGAAAAGGCAATCCCTGGCGTAATTAAAATTTGCGACAGTTGAAAATTATTTTTTTGAATAATTTACTATAGAAAAGGCAATCAATCCCTGGCGCAATTAAAACTTGCGATAGTAAAAAATTATTTTTTGAATAATTTACTATAGAAAAGGCAATCCCTGGCGGATTTGAAATTTGCGACAGTAAAAAATTATTTTTTGAATAATTTACTATAGAAAAGGCAATCCCTGGCGTAATTAAAATTTGCGACAGTAGAAAATTATTTTTTGAATAATTTACTATGGAAAAGGAAATCCTGGCGTAATTAAAACTTCGATAGTAAAAAATTATTTTTTGAATAATTTACTATAGAAAAGGCAATCCCTGGCGAAATTAAAATTTGCGACAGTAGAAAATTATTTTTTGAATAATTTACTATAGAAAAGGCAATCCCTGGCGTAATTAAAATTTGCGACAGTAGAAAATTATTTTTTGAATAATTTACTATAGAAAAGGCAATCCCTGGCGTAATTAAAATTTGCGACAGTATAAAATTATTTTTGAAAAGTTTACTATAGAAAAGGCAATCCCTGGCGTAATTAAAATTTGCGACAGTTGAAAATTATTTTTTGAAAAGTTTACTATAGAAAAGGCAATCCCTGGCGTAATTAAAATTTGCGACAGTTGAAAATTATTTTTTGAATAATTTACTATAGAAAAAAGCAATCCCTGGCGTAATTAAAATTTGCGACAGTTGAAAATTATTTTTTGGATAATTTACTATAGAAAAGGCAATCCCTGGCGCAATTAAAACTTGCGATAGTAAAAAATTATTTTTTGAATAGATTGTACTATAGAAAAGGCAATCCCTGGCGCATTTGAAATTTGCGACAGTAAAAAATTATTTTTTGAATAATTTACCATAGAAAAGGCAATCCCTGGCGTAATTAAAATTTGCGACAGTAGAAAATTATTTTTTGAATAATTTACTATGGAAAAGGCAATCCCTGGCGTAATTAAAACTTGCGATAGTAAAAAATTATTTTTTGAATAATTTACTATAGAAAAGGCAATCCCTGGCGTAATTAAAATTTGCGACAATAAAAAATTATTTTTGAAAAATTTACTATAGAAAAGGCAATCCCTGGCGTAATTAAAATTTGCGACAGTTGAAAATTATTTTTTGAATAATTTACTATAGAAAAGGCAATCCTGGCGCAATTAAAACTTGCGATAGTAAAAAATTATTTTTGAATAATTTACTATAGAAAAGGCAATCCCTGCCGTAATTAAAATTTGCGACAGTAGAAAATTATTTTTTGAATAATTTACTATAGAAAAGGCAATCCCTGGCGTAATTAAAATTTGCGACAGTAGAAAATTATTTTTTGAATAATTTACTATAGGAAAGGCAATCCCTGGCGTAATTAAAATTTGCGACAGTAGAAAATTATTTTTTGAATAATTTACTATAGAAAACGCAATCCCTGGCGCAATTAAAATTTGCGACAGTATAAAATTATTTTTTGATAATTTACTATAGAAAAGGCAATCCCTGGCGTAATTAAAATTTGCGACAGTAGAAAATTATTTTTTGAAAAGTTTACTATAGAAAAGGCAATCCCTGGCGTAATTAAAAATTTGCGACAGTTGAAAATTATTTTTTGAATAATTTACTATAGAAAAGGCAATCCCTGGCGGATTTGAAATTTGCGACAGTAAAAAATTATTTTTTTGCAAAATTTACTATAGAAAAGGCAATCCCTGGCGTATTTAAAATTTGCGACAGTATAAAATTATTTTTTGAATAATTTACTATAGAAAAGGCAATCCCTGGGATATTTAAAATTTGCGACAGTAAAAAAGTATTTTTTGAATAATTTACTATAGAAAAGGCAATTAAAATTTGCGACAGTATAAAATTATTTTCTGAATAATTTACTATAGGAAAGGCAATCCCTGGCGTAATTAAAATTTGCGACAGTAAAAAATTATTTTTTGAATAATTTACTATAGAAAAGGCAATCCCTGGCGGATTTGAAATTTGCGACAGTTGAAAATTATTTTTTGAATAATTTACTATAGAAAAGGCAATCCCTGGCGTAATTAAAATTTGCGAAAGTTGAAAATTATTTTTTGAATAATTTACTATAGAAAAGGCAATCCCTGGCGTAATTAAAATTTGCGACAGTAGAAAATTATTTTTTGAGTAATTTACTATAGAAAAGGCAATCCCTGGCGCAATTAAAATTTGCGACAGTATAAAATTATTTTTTGAATAATTTACTATAGAAAAGGCAATCCCTGGCGTAATTAAAATTTGCGACAGTAGAAAATTATTTTTTGAATAATTTACTATAGAAAAGGCAATCCCTGGCGTAATTAAAATTTGCGACAGTAAAAAATTATTTTTTGAAAAGTTTACTATATAAAAGGCAATCCCTGGCGTAGTTAAAATTTGCGACAGTAAAAAATTATTTTTTGAATAATTTACTATAGAAAAGGCAATCCCTGGCGTAATTAAAATTTGCGACAGTTGAAAATTATTTTTTGAATAATTTACTATAGAAAAGGCAAAACCTGGCGTAATTAAAATTTGCGACAGTAAGAAATTATTTTTTGAATAATTTACTATAGAAAAGGCAATCCCTGGCGTAATTAAAATTTGCGACAGTAGAAAATTATTTTTTGAATAATTTACTATGGAAAAGGCAATCCCTGGCGTAATTAAAACTTGCGATAGTAAAAAATTATTTTTTGAATAATTTACTATAGAAACGGCAATCCCTGGCGTAATTAAAATTTGCGACAATAAAAAATTATTTTTTGAAAAATTTACTATAGAAAAGGCAATCCCTGGCGTAATTAAAATTTGCGACAGTTGAAAATTATTTTTTGAATAATTTACTATAGAAAAGGCAATCCCTGGCGCAATTAAAACTTGCGATAGTAAAAAATTATTTTTTGAATAATTTACTATAGAAAAGGCAATCCCTGCCGTAATTAAAATTTGCGACAGTAGAAAATTATTTTTTGAATAATTTACTATAGAAAAGGCAATCCCTGGCGTAATTAAAATTTGCGACAGTAGAAAATTATTTTTTGAATAATTTACTATAGAAAAGGCAATCCCTGGCGTAATTAAAATTTGCGACAGTAGAAAATTATTTTTTGAATAATTTACTATAGAAAACGCAATCCCTGGCGCAATTAAAATTTGCGACAGTATAAAATTATTTTTTGAATAATTTACTATAGAAAAGGCAATCCCTGGCGTAATTAAAATTTGCGACAGTAGAAAATTATTTTTTGAATAATTTACTATTGAAAAGGCAATCCCTGGCGCAATTAAAATTTGCGACAGTATAAAATTATTTTTTGAATAATTTACTATAGAAAAGGCAATCCCTGGCGGATTTGAAATTTGCGACAGTTGAAAATTATTTTTTGAATAATTTACTATAGAAAAGGCAATCCCTGGCGTAATTAAAATTTGCGACAGTTGAAAATTATTTTTTGAATAATTTACTATAGAAAAGGCAATACCTGGCGTAATTAAAACTTGCGATAGTAAAAAATTATTTTTTGAATAATTTACTATAGAAAAGGCAATCCCTGGCGCAATTAAAATTTGCGACAGTTGAAAATTATTTTTTGAATAATTTCCTATAGAAAAGGCAATCCCTGGCGCAATTAAAATTTGCGACAGTTGAAAATTATTTTTTGAATAATTTACTATAGAAAAGGCAATCCCTGGCGTATTTAAAATTTGCGAAAGTTGAAAATTATTTTTTGAATAATTTACTATAGTAAAGGCAATCCCTGGCGGATTTGAAATTTGCGACAGTAGAAAATTATTTTTTGAATAATTTACTATAGAAGAGGCAATCCCTGGCGTAATTAAAATTTGCGACAGTTGAAAATTATTTTTTGAAAAGTTTACTATAGAAAAGGCAATCCCTGGCGCAATTAAAATTTGCGACAGTTGAAAATTATTTTTTGAATAATTTACTATAGAAAAGGCAATCCCTGGCGGATTTAAAATTTGCGTCAGTAGAAAATTATTTTTTGAATAATTTACTATAGAAAAGGCAATCCCTGGCGTAATTAAAATTTGCGACAGTAGAAAATTATTTTTTGAATAATTTACTATAGAAAAGGCAATCCCTGGCGTAATTAAAATTTGCGACAGTAGAAAATTATTTTTTGAATAATTTACTATAGAAAACGCAATCCCTGGCGCAATTAAAATTTGCGACAGTATAAAATTATTTTTTGAATAATTTACTATAGAAAAGGCAATCCCTGGCGTAATTAAAATTTGCGACAGTAGAAAATTATTTTTTGAATAATTTACTATTGAAAAGGCAATCCCTGGCGCAATTAAAATTTGCGACAGTATAAAATTATTTTTTGAATAATTTACTATAGAAAAGGCAATCCCTGGCGGATTTGAAATTTGCGACAGTTGAAAATTATTTTTTGAATAATTTACTATAGAAAAGGCAATCCCTGGCGTAATTAAAATTTGCGACAGTTGAAAATTATTTTTTGAATAATTTACTATAGAAAAGGCAATACCTGGCGTAATTAAAACTTGCGATAGTAAAAAATTATTTTTTGAATAATTTACTATAGAAAAGGCAATCCCTGGCGCAATTAAAATTTGCGACAGTTGAAAATTATTTTTTGAATAATTTCCTATAGAAAAGGCAATCCCTGGCGCAATTAAAATTTGCGACAGTTGAAAATTATTTTTTGAATAATTTACTATAGAAAAGGCAATCCCTGGCGTATTTAAAATTTGCGAAAGTTGAAAATTATTTTTTGAATAATTTACTATAGTAAAGGCAATCCCTGGCGGATTTGAAATTTGCGACAGTAGAAAATTATTTTTTGAATAATTTACTATAGAAAAGGCAATCCCTGGCGTAATTAAAATTTGCGACAGTTGAAAATTATTTTTTGAATAATTTACTATAGAAAAGGCAATCCCTAACGTAATTAAAACTTGCGATAGTAAAAAATTATTTTTTGAATAATTTACTATAGAAAAGGCAATCCCTGGCGCAATTAAAATTTGCGACAGTTGAAAATTATTTTTTGAATAATTTACTATAGAAAAGGCAATCCCTGGCGCAATTAAAATTTGCGACAGTTGAAAATTATTTTTTGAATAGTTTACTATAGAAAAGGCAATCCCTGGCGTATTTAAAATTTGCGAAAGTTGAAAATTATTTTTTGAATAATTTACTATAGAAAAGGCAATCCCAGGCGGATTTGAAATTTGCGACAGTAGAAAATTATTTTTTGAATAATTTACTATAGAAGAGGCAATCCCTGGCGTAATTAAAATTTGCGACAGTTGAAAATTATTTTTTGAAAAGTTTACTATAGAAAAGGCAATCCCTGGCGCAATTAAAATTTGCGACAGTTGAAAATTATTTTTTGAATAATTTACTATAGAAAAGGCAATCCCTGGCGGATTTAAAATTTGCGACAGTAGAAAATTATTTTTTGAATAATTTACTATAGAAAAGGTAATCCCTGGCGTAATTAAAATTTGCGACAGTAGAAAATTATTTTTTGAATAATTTACTATAGAAAAGGCAATCCCTGGCGTAATTAAAATTTTCGACAGTAGAAAATTATTTTTTGAATAATTTACTATAGAAAAGGCAATCCCTGGCGCAATTAAAATTTGCGACAGTATAAAATTATTTTTTGAATAATTTACTATAGAAAAGGCAATCCCTGGCTTAATTAAAATTGGCGACAGTAGAAAATTATTTTTTGAATAGTTTACTATAGAAAAGGCAATCCCTGGCGTAATTAAATTTTGCGACAGTTGAAAATTATTTTTTGAATAATTTACTATAGAAAAGGCAATCCCTGGCGGATTTGAAATTTGCAACAGTAAAAAATTATTTTTTTGCAAAATTTACTATAGAAAAGGCAATCCCTGGCGTATTTAAAATTTGCGACAGTATAAAATTATTTTTTGAATAATTTACTATAGAAAAGGCAATCCCTGGGATATTTAAAATTTGCGACAGTAAAAAAGTATTTTTTGAATAATTTACTATAGAAAAGGCAATTAAAATTTGCGACAGTATAAAATTATTTTTTGAATAATTTACTATAGAAAAGGCAATCCCTGGCGTAATTAAAATTTGCGACAGTAAAAAATTATTTTTTGAATAATTTACTATATAAAAGGCACTCCCTGGCGGATTTGAAATTTGCGACAGTTGAAAATTATTTTTTGAATAATTTACTATAGAAAAGGCAATCCCTGGCGTAATTAAAATTTGCGACAGTTGAAAATTATTTTTTGAATAATTTACTATAGAAAAGGCAATCCCTGGCGTAATTAAAATTTGCGACAGTAGAAAATTATTTTTTGAGTAATTTACTATAGAAAAGGCAATCCCTGGCGCAATTAGAATTTGCGACAGTATAAAATTATTTTTTGAATAATTTACTATAGAAAAGGCAATCCCTGGCGTAACTAAAATTTGCGACAGTATAAAATTATTTTTTGAATAATTTACTATAGAAAAGGCAATCCCTGGCGTAATTAAAATTTTCGACAGTAAAAAATTATTTTTTGAAAAGTTTACTATATAAAAGGCAATCCCTGGCGTAATTAAAATTTGCAACAGTAAAAAATTATTTTTTGAATAATTTACTATAGAAAAGGCAATCCCTGGCGTAATTAAAATTTGCGACAGTTGAAAATTATTTTTTGAATAATTTACTATAGAAAAGGCAATCCCTGGCGTAATTAAAATTTGCGACAGTAGAAAATTATTTTTTGAATAATTTACTATAGAAAAGGCAATCCCTGGCGCAATTAAAATTTGCGACAGTATAAAATTATTTTTTGAATAATTTACTATAGAAAAGGCAATCCCTGGCGGATTTGAAATTTGCGACAGTTGAAAATTATTTTTTGAATAATTTACTATAGAAAAGGCAATCCCTGGCGTAATTAAAATTTGCGACAGTTGAAAATTATTTTTTGAATTATTTACTATAGAAAAGGCAATCCCTGGCGTAATTAAAACTTGCGATAGTAAAAAATTATTTTTTGAATAATTTACTATAGAAAAGGCAATCCCTGGCGCAATTAAAATTTGCGACAGTTGAAAATTATTTTTTGAATAATTTCCTATAGAAAAGGCAATCCCTGGCGCAATTAAAATTTGCGACAGTTGAAAATTATTTTTTGAATAATTTACTATAGAAAAGGCAATCCCTGGCGTATTTAAAATTTGCGACAGTTGAAAATTATTTTTTGAATAATTTACTATAGAAAAGGCAATCCCTGGCGGATTTGAAATTTGCGACAGTAGAAAATTATTTTTTGAATAATTTACTATAGAAGAGGCAATCCCTGGCGTAATTAAAATTTGCGACAGTTGAAAATTATTTTTTGAAAAGTTTACTATAGAAAAGGCAATCCCTGGCGCAATTAAAATTTGCGACAGTTGAAAATTATTTTTTGAATAATTTACTATAGAAAAGGCAATCCCTGGCGGATTTAAAATTTGCGTCAGTAGAAAATTATTTTTTGAATAATTTACTATAGAAAAGGCAATCCCTGGCGTAATTAAAATTTGCGACAGTAGAAAATTATTTTTTGAATAATTTACTATAGAAAAGGCAATCCCTGGCGTAATTAAAATTTGCGTCAGTAAAAAATTATTTTTTGAATAATTTACTATAGAAAAGGCAATCCCTGGCGGATTTGAAATTTGCGACAGTTGAAAATTATTTTTTGAAAAGTTTACTATAGAAAAGGCAATCCCTGGCGCACTTAAAATTTGCGACAGTTGAAAATTATTTTTTGAATAATTTACTATAGCAAAGGCAATCCCTGGCGTAGTTAAAACTTGCGATAGTAAAAAATTATTTTTTGAATAATTTACTATAGAAAAGGCAATCCCTGGGGCAATTAAAATTTGCGACAGTTGAAAATTATTTTTTGAATAATTTACTATAGAAAAGGCAATCCCTGGCGCAATTAAAATTTGCGACAGTTGAAAATTATTTTTTGAAAAGTTTACTATAGAAAAGGCAATCCCTGGCGTATTTAAAATTTGCGACAGTTGAAAATTATTTTTTGAATAATTTACTATAGAAAAGGCAATCCCTGGCGGATTTGAAATTTGCGACAGTAGAAAATTATTTTTTGAATAATTCACTATAGAAGAGGCAATCCCTGGCGTAATTAAAATTTGCGACAGTTGAAAATTATTTTTTGAAAAGTTTACTATAGAAAAGGCAATCCCTGGCGCAATTAAATTTTGCGACAGTTGAAAATTATTTTTTGAATAATTTACTATAGAAAAGGCAATCCCTGGCTGATTTAAAATTTGCGACAGTAGAAAATTATTTTTTGAATAATTTACTATAGAAAAGGCAATCCCTGGCGTAATTAAAATTTGCGACAGTAGAAAATTATTTTTTGAATAATTTACTATAGAAAATTCAATCCCTGGCGTAATTAAAATTTGCGACAGTAAAAAATTATTTTTTGAATAATTTACTATAGAAAAGGCAATCCCTGGCGGATTTGAAATTTGCGACAGTTGAAAATTATTTTTTGAAAAGTTTACTATAGAAAAGGCAATCCCTGGCGTAATTAAAAATTGCGACAGTTGAAAATTATTTTTTTATTTACTATAGAAAAGGCAATCCCTGGCGTAATTAAAATTTGCGACAGTTGAAAATTATTTTTTGAATAATTTACTATAGAAAAGGCAATACCTGGCGTCATTAAAATTTGCGACAGTTGAAAATTATTTTTTGAATAATTTACTATAGAAAAGGCAATCCCTGGCGTAATTAAAATTTGCGACAGTATAAAATTATTTTTTGAATAATTTACTATAGAAAAGGCAATCCCTGGCGGATTTGAAATTTGCGACAGTTGAAAATTATTTTTTGAATAATTTACTATAGAAAAGGCAATCCCTGCGCAATTAAAATTTGCGACAGTAAAAAATTATTTTTGAATAATTTACTATAGAAAAGGCAATCCCTGGCGCAATTAAAATTTGCGACAGTATAAAAATTATTTTTTTGAATATTTACTATAGAAAAGGCAATCCCTGGCTTAATTAAAATTGGCGACAGTAGAAAATTATTTTTTGAATAGTTTACTATAGAAAAGGCAATCCCTGGCGTAATTAAATTTTGCGACAGTTGAAAATTATTTTTTGAATAATTTACTATAGAAAAGGCAATCCCTGGCGGATTTGAAATTTGCAACAGTAAAAAATTATTTTTTTGCAAAATTTACTATAGAAAAGGCAATCCCTGGCGTATTTAAAATTTGCGACAGTATAAAATTATTTTTTGAATAATTTACTATAGAAAAGGCAATCCCTGGGATATTTAAAATTTGCGACAGTAAAAAAGTATTTTTTGAATAATTTACTATAGAAAAGGCAATTAAAATTTGCGACAGTATAAAATTATTTTTTGAATAATTCACTATAGAAAAGGCAATCCCTGGCGTAATTAAAATTTGCGACAGTAAAAAATTATTTTTTGAATAATTTACTATATAAAAGGCACTCCCTGGCGGATTTGAATTTGCGACAGTTGAAAATTATTTTTTGAATAATTTACTATAGAAAAGGCAATCCCTGGCGTAATTAAAATTTGCGACAGTTGAAAATTATTTTTTGAATAATTTACTATAGAAAAGGGCAATCCCTGGCGTAATTAAAATTTGCGACAGTAGAAAAGTATTTTTTGAGTAATTTACTATAGAAAAGGCAATCCCTGGCGCAATTAGAATTTGCGACAGTATAAAATTATTTTTTGAATAATTTACTATAGAAAAGGCAATCCCTGGCGTAACTAAAATTTGCGACAGTATAAAATTATTTTTTTGAATAATTTACTATAGAAAAGGCAATCCCTGGCGTAATTAAAATTTTCGACAGTAAAAAATTATTTTTTGAAAAGTTTACTATATAAAAGGCAATCCCTGGCGTAATTAAAATTTGCAACAGTAAAAAATTATTTTTTGAATAATTTACTATAGAAAAGGCAATCCCTGGCGTAATTAAAATTTGCGACAGTTGAAAATTATTTTTTGAATAATTTACTATAGAAAAGGCAATCCCTGGCGTAATTAAAATTTGCGACAGTAGAAAATTATTTTTTGAATAATTTACTATAGAAAAGGCAATCCCTGGCGCAATTAAAATTTGCGACAGTATAAAATTATTTTTTGAATAATTTACTATAGAAAAGGCAATCCCTGGCGGATTTGAAATTTGCGACAGTTGAAAATTATTTTTTGAATAATTTACTATAGAAAAGGCAATCCCTGGCGTAATTAAAATTTGCGACAGTTGAAAATTATTTTTGAATTATTTACTATAGAAAAAGGCAATCCCTGGCGTAATTAAAACTTGCGATAGTAAAAAATTATTTTTTGAATAATTTACTATAGAAAAGGCAATCCCTGGCGCAATTAAAATTTGCGACAGTTGAAAATTATTTTTTGAATAATTTCCTATAGAAAAGGCAATCCCTGGCGCAATTAAAATTTGCGACAGTTGAAAATTATTTTTTGAATAATTTACTATAGAAAAGGCAATCCCTGGCGTATTTAAAATTTGCGACAGTTGAAAATTATTTTTTGAATAATTTACTATAGAAAAGGCAATCCCTGGCGGATTTGAAATTTGCGACAGTAGAAAATTATTTTTTGAATAATTTACTATAGAAGAGGCAATCCCTGCGTAATTAAAATTTGCGACAGTTGAAAATTATTTTTTGAACAGTTTACTATAGAAAAGGCAATCCCTGGCGCAATTAAAATTTGCGACAGTTGAAAATTATTTTTTGAATAATTTACTATAGAAAAGGCAATCCCTGGCGGATTTAAAATTTGCGTCAGTAGAAAATTATTTTTTGAATAATTTACTATAGAAAAAGGCAATCCCTGGCGTAATTAAAATTTGCGACAGTAGAAAATTATTTTTGAATAATTTACTATAGAAAAGGCAATCCCTGGCGTAATTAAAATTTGCGTCAGTAAAAAATTATTTTTTGAATAATTTACTATAGAAAAGGCAATCCCTGGCGGATTTGAAATTTGCGACAGTTGAAAATTATTTTTTGAAAAGTTTACTATAGAAAAGGCAATCCCTGGCGCACTTAAAATTTGCGACAGTTGAAAATTATTTTTGAATAATTTACTATAGCAAAGGCAATCCCTGGCGTAGTTAAAACTTGCGATAGTAAAAAATTATTTTTTGAATAATTTACTATAGAAAAGGCAATCCCTGGGGCAATTAAAATTTGCGACAGTTGAAAATTATTTTTTGAATAATTTACTATAGAAAAGGCAATCCCTGGCGCAATTAAAATTTGCGACAGTTGAAAATTATTTTTTGAAAAGTTTACTATAGAAAAGGCAATCCCTGGCGTATTTAAAATTTGCGACAGTTGAAAATTATTTTTTGAATAATTTACTATAGAAAAGGCAATCCCTGGCGGATTTGAAATTTGCGACAGTAGAAAATTATTTTTTGAATAATTCACTATAGAAGAGGCAATCCCTGGCGTAATTAAAATTTGCGACAGTTGAAAATTATTTTTTGAAAAGTTTACTATAGAAAAGGCAATCCCTGGCGCAATTAAATTTTTGCGACAGTTGAAAATTATTTTTTGAATAATTTACTATAGAAAAGGCAATCCCTGGCTGATTTAAAATTTGCGACAGTAGAAAATTATTTTTGAATAATTTACTATAGAAAAGGCAATCCCTGGCGTAATTAAAATTTGCGACAGTAGAAAATTATTTTTTGAATAATTTACTATAGAAAATTCAATCCCTGGCGTAATTAAAATTTGCGACAGTAAAAAATTATTTTTTGAATAATTTACTATAGAAAAGGCAATCCCTGGCGGATTTGAAATTTGCGACAGTTGAAATTATTTTTTGAAAAGTTTACTATAGAAAAGGCAATCCCTGGCGTAATTAAAAATTGCGACAGTTGAAAATTATTTTTTTGAATAATTTACTATAGAAAAGGCAATCCCTGGCGTAATTAAAATTTGCGACAGTTGAAAATTATTTTTTGAATAATTTACTATAGAAAAGGCAATACCTGGCGTCATTAAAATTTGCGACAGTTGAAAATTATTTTTTGAATAATTTACTATAGAAAAGGCAATTCCTGGCGTAATTAAAATTTGCGACAGTATAAAATTATTTTTTGAATAATTTACTATAGAAAAGGCAATCCCTGGCGGATTTGAAATTTGCGACAGTTGAAAATTATTTTTTGAATAATTTACTATAGAAAAGGCAATCCTGGCGCAATTAAAATTTGCGACAGTAAAAAATTATTTTTTGAATAATTTACTATAGAAAAGGCAATCCCTGGCGTAATTAAAATTTGCGACAGTAGAAAATTATTTTTTGAATAATTTACTATAGAAAAGGCAATCCCTGGCGTAATTAAAATTTGCGACAGTTGAAAATTATTTTTTGAATAATTTACTATAGAAAAGGCAATCCCTGGCGGATTTGAAATTTGCGACAGTTGAAAATTATTTTTTGAATAATTTACTATAGAAAAGGCAATCCCTGGCGTAATTAAAATTTGCGACAGTAAAAAATTATTTTTTGAATAATTTACTATAGAAAAGGCAATCCCTGGCGTAATTAAAATTTGCGACAGTAGAAAATTATTTTTTGAATAATTTACTATAGAAAAGGCAATCCCTGGCGTAATTAAAACTTGCGACAGTTGAAAATTATTTTTTGAATAATTTACTATAGAAAAGGCAATCCCTGGCGTAGTTAAAATTTGCGACAGTTGGAAATTATTTTTTGAATAATTTACTATAGAAAAGGCAATCCCTGGCGGATTTGAAATTTGCGACAGTTGAAAATTATTTTTTTGAATAATTTACTATAGAAAAGGCAATCCCTGGCGCAATTAAAATTTGCGACAGTAAAAAATTATTTTTTGAATAATTTACTATAAAAAAGGCAATCCGTGGCGTAATTAAAATTTGCGACAGTAGAAAATTATTTTTTGAATAATTTACTATAGAAAAGGCAATCCCTGGCGTAATTAAAATTTGCGACAGTTGAAAATTATTTTTTGAATAATTACTATAGAAAAGGCAATCCCTGGCGGATTTGAAATTTGCGACAGTTGAAAATTATTTTTTGAATAATTTACTATAGAAAAGGCAATCCCTGGCGGATTTGAAATTTGCGACAGTTGAAAATTATTTTTTGAATAATTTACTATAGCAAAGGCAATCCTGGCGTAATTAAAATTTGCGACAGTAAAAAATTATTTTTTGAATAATTTACTATAGAAAAGGCAATCCCTGGCGTAATTAAAATTTGCGACAGTAGAAAATTATTTTTGAATAATTTACTATAGAAAAGGCAATCCCTGGCGTAACTAAAATTTGCGACAGTTGAAAATTATTTTTTGAATAATTTACTATAGAAAAGGCAATCCCTGGCGTAATTAAAATTTGCGACAGTTGAAAATTATTTTTTGAATAATTTACTATCGAAAAGGCAATCCCTGGCGCAATTAAAATTTGCGACAGTATAACATTATTTTTTGAATAATTTACTATAGAAAAGGCAATCCCTGGCGTAATTAAAATTTGCGACAGTTGAAAATTATTTTTTGTATAATTTACTATAGAAAAGGGAATCCCTGGCGTAATTAAAATTTGCGACAGTTGAAAATTATTTTTTGAATAATTTACTATAGAAAAGGCAATCCCTGGCGTAATTAAAATTTGCGACAGTTGAAAATTATTTTTTGAATAATTTACTATAGAAAAGGCAATCCCTGGCGCAATTAAAATTTGCGACAGTATAAAATTATTTTTTGAATAATTTACTATAGAAAAGGCAATCCCTGGCGTAATTAAAATTTGCGACAGTTGAAAATTATTTTTTGAAAAGTTTACTATAGAAAAGGCAATCCCTGGCGTAATTAAAATTTGCGACAGTAAAAAAATTATTTTTTGAATAATTTACTATAGAAAAGGCAATCCCTGGCGCAATTAAAATTTGCGAGAGTTGAAAATTATTTTTTGAATAATTTACTATAGAAAAGGCAATCCCTGGCGGATTTGAAATTTGCGACAGTTGAAAATTATTTTTTGAATAATTTACTATAGAAAAGGCAATTCCTGGCTGATTTGAAATTTGCGACAGTATAAAATTATTTTTTGAATAATTTACTATAGAAAAGGCAATCCCTGGCGGATTTGAAATTTGCGACAGTTGAAAATTATTTTTTGAATAATTTACTATAGAAAAGGCAATCCCTGGCGTAATTAAAATTTGCGACAGTTGAAAATTATTTTTTGAATAATTTACTATAGAAAAGGCAATCCCTGGCGTAGTTAAAATTTGCGACAGTAAAAAATTATTTCTTGAATAATTTACTATAGAAAAGGCAATCCCTGGCGCAATTAAAATTTGCGACAGTTGAAAATTATTTTTTGAATAATTTACTATAGAAAAGGCAACCCCTGGCAGATTGAAATTTGCGACAGTTGAAAATTATTTTTTGAATAATTTACTATAGAAAAGGCAATCCCTGGCGTAATTAAAATTTGCGACAGTTGAAAATTATTTTTTGAATAATTTACTATAGAAAAGGCAATCCCTGGCGCAATTAAAATTTGCGACAGTATAAAATTATTTTTTGAATAATTTACTATAGAAAAGGCAATCCCTGGCGTAATTAAAATTTGCGACAGTTGAAAATTATTTTTTGAATAATTTACTATAGAAAAGGCAATCCCTGGCGTAATTAAAATTTGCGACAGTAGAAAATTATTTTTTGAATAATTTACTATAGAAAAGGCAATCCCTGGCGGATTTGAAATTTGCGACAGTAAAAAATTATTTTTTTGCAAAATTTACTATAGAAAAGGCAATCCCTGGCGTATTTAAAATTTGCGACAGTATAAAATTATTTTTTGAATAATTTACTATAGAAAAGGCAATCCCTGGCGTAATTAAAATTTGCGACAGTAGAAAATTATTTTTTGCAAAATTTACTATAGAAAAGGTGTTCAGTCCACATACATAATCCCGCGATGAGTCCTTGGTTTTTCCCCAACATATGCTTCCTAAAAAGATAAAAACGAAAACACAAAGAATTTTATCTTAAAATAATTTAAAAAAAGGCACTTATCTAATACAAGGGAACTTCCTCCCCTTTAATCCAACGCCGTCCTAAAACTTTCTCCCCTATTTTATCACCTGAAAATAAACAAAAACTCTTATAAATAACTAGTAAATAAAATAATTAACCAAAAACTTACCCAAATCCTACTTCCCTCGATTATTTACATTGACATGTCAAAAATGTCAACATATCACCATATGTTCTCGCCTTCGCCGCAGTCAGAGTTCAGTGCAGCGTTAAGTTTAACAAACCTTGAAACAAACGTTGCCAAGGCAACCTATCATGAAGCCTAAACGTAGCGGTTCGCTGCGGCTATAAAAAGGCGACGAGCTGCAGCAGAATTATCCATTCCCAATTCAGAATTTGATCTGAAAACATCAGAATTTACTCTGATTTTTTTCCAAATTATCCAAACTAAATCTTGTTTCCATCCCACACCTAAGTAGGAATTTACTCCTACTTCAGAAATTTAATTCTGCAATTTCCATCCCACACCTAAGTAGGAATTTACTCCTACTGCAGAAATTTAATTCTGCAATTTCCATCCCACACCTAAGTAAGAATTTACTCCGACTGCAGAAATTTAATTCTGCAATTTCCATCCCACACCTAAGTAGGAACTTACTCCTACTGCAGAAATTTAATTCGGCAATTTCCATCCCACACCTAAGTAGGAACTTACTCCTACTGCAGAAATTTAATTCTGCAATTTCCATCCCACACCTAAGTAGGAACTTACTCCTATTGCAGAAATTTAATTCTGCTTAATTTTTCATCTCCCACCCGAGTAGGAATTTGCTCCTACTGCAGAAATTTACTTCTGCATTAATGTCTATCAGACATCTCAGTAGGAATTTACTCCTACTCATTTCATCTAAGCAGGAATCTACTCTTGCTGCAGGAATATACTTCTGCCGAATTATAATTATTTTTTTTTCATTACTGCTACCGTGCTTATACGTGTAGCACAAAACTTCTATTGAATTAACAGTGGATTTTCTTCTCTTTCTTTCAGAAGTAAAGGGAGCCAATCTCTGTGGCAGCATTTTTCTTGTGAATTTTATTGAATTCTTATTATTGAAATTAATTTAACTTAGGATAGTATAAGTGTTGAATTTTTATTTGAAGTATATATTATAATAGTAGGTTAAGAAAATTGAATTTGTGATAACAGTTTGTAAGCAATATATTGAATAAAAAATTTTATATTTGAATTTATAAAGTTGAGTTATCCTTTAAAAACCGCATCCCCCTTTAGCTTGAGCAGAGATCTCACATTGGTCCTTCAAAGCCGGATAACTCAGCTATTCAAATATATAGTTAAGAAAAGTATCGCTTAAGACTATCACGTGATTCAAGCCTCTCCATACAAAATGCCTACAGATGATGAAGGCAGTATATCTGACGCCGGAGACGAAACCATTAGAGTTAGTTGAGTCTCAAAAAGAGGTCAAAGAGTTAATGGAAGACCTCTTTAGAAGGCATCAAAGAGATGGTAAAAAGAAAACTATCAAATCGACAGAAAAACGCCTACAAACGTTCACCGAATATTGGAAAGAATTCCAAATGCGGCATAGGGTAATTCAAAAGAGAGCGATAAAGGAAGATCGCAAATTAGAGTATTTCACGAAAGAGACATTTAGTGATGCACAGGAGTATTATATTGAAAAAGCAGCAAGCATGGAAGAGGATATAGACAAACTAACACCAACGCCTGTCAATAATCCTCTTCAGACTCAGACATCACATGCTAGCACAAATTCATGTAATAATGAAAGACTCCCCAGAATTAAAATTCCCACCTTCAATGGAGAATACTCTACGTGGATTTCATTCCACGATCTATTTAATTCGGTTATACATAACAACAATAACTTAAGAGACGTTGACAAATTATACTTTCTAAAGACAAATCTAATAGGAGAGGCTGAAAAATTGCTAAGACATTACGAAAGTGTGCAATGCAAACTACCGACCAGCTTGGCAGCTCCTAAAAGAACGCTATTCAATTAAGCGAATATTAGTCAACGTACAATTAAAGAAATTATTGTCTCTTCCACCTATACACCATGACACTGCCGATAATATTAAAAGACTGCTGGACAATATAACCGAAGCATTATTAGCATTACAAAACCTAGAAGTAGAAACAAAGAATTGGGATCCACTGATCATATGCTTGACAGTGCAAAAACTACACCAGACACACACCAATTATGGGAGCAAAGTTTACAGAGTAGCACAGACCTACCTGAACTAAAAACTTTAACCAAATTTCTAGAGTCTCGCTTCCGAACTCTAGAAATGATTGGAAACAAGATTACGTCATCCAATATGACACAGAGAAAACCATTCTCACCCAAACCTACATATGGTTTCTTGAACAGAAATAAAAGTTCAGCACCAAATCACCCACCTACCAAAAAGTCCTCTTGCAGCCATTGCAAGGGTGATCATATTATATTTCACTGCCCAACATTTAGAAATATGAGCACCCGACAACGACATGAAATTGTCACAAATAAGCATTTATGCAAAAATTGCTTATCTCCCAACCACACAACCTCAAATTGCACGAGCAATAAAAAGTGTTATCATTGTCAAAAAAATCATAACACATTGCTCCACTATTGAGCAAAACGATTCGGTGACATAATCACCTATTCAATCCTCCCACAATTCCAATATGGAAGCTGAATTAAGCACACCCACCTATGGAAATGATGAACAACAAGTTCAAAGTTTTCTAACTGCAAACATGAAAAGAGCTCTTCTCTCTACAGCTCTGATTAACGTCACTGCACCATCCGGACTCATGATGACATTCCGAGCATTGATAGACTCAGGGTCACAAGTGTCAATCATGACAGAAAAGGCCTTTAAGCTATTACGACTTAAAGGATCTCCAACCACCCAAGAATTAATTGGACTTGGTACAACTCCCACCAATACAGCTCTACAACAAGCTACAGTCACAATTAATTCTTTACACACGAATTTTAAAGTAGCAAGCAACATGCTCGTGATTAGAAAAATCACAGATGTTATTGCCAACCAATGCAATTGAAGTGTCAAACTGGAGACACATTCACAACCTCCCGTTAGCAGATCCTACCTTCTCAATTCCAGGAGAAATTGATATTCTCCTTGGAGCAGAAGTCTACGCCGCCATTATCAAAAATGGTATAAAGAGAGGATCTGGCAACTCTCCAACAGCCCAAAACACAGAACTGGGTTGGATTCTGGTCGCAGGAGTACCAGAAGCAGAACGCACGACTACGACTGTGCTATCCACCTACACCACAACAAACGTTGAGTCAAACAACAAATCAAAAAGAGTTTGTAAATTCACCAATACGTCAACAATATCACCAAAAGATAGACTGCACACAATAGCAGGACAACGCCTACCCCCTGAAAAATATGAATCCATCAAAATTCATAATACACTTGAACATCATGAGTACCAGAGGAAAAACTGGAGAAATGCTTCAAGTAAAGGAGTAAGACACTATGCCTTAAGCATATTCTCCACCTTTAGTACAAAAGGAAAAGGTACATCAAAATTATCGCCATCTCGATCAGGTTCAGCTACTTCACAGTCGACACAAACTAAGTTCGATTGTAGAAAAACTCAAAATCTCAGTACTAGATGGCGCCACTATAGTCAAAAACCTTCCATCCAAGAGAATATTGATTCCCCAGCGACACAAACTGAAACAAAATATCTACATACTTTGAATAAAAAACACAAGTGGAAGAACGAGAAAGAAAATCTAACTAGAAAATAGGTACTCTCGTTCCAATGAAAGAAACCAATATCAAAATGTGTTTTAACGTACCTACACATCTCAAGAATATTTTAAAATCTCTCCTCTCAAAATAATTTTAAAATCCCCACCAAAATCCACTACTCTCTGGCATTACCAAATTTCAAAACTTGGCGTTATATTTTAATATAAACAAGTTCAGAATCCGCCAAAATTCACTCTAGTGTTCAAAGCTGTCAAGTGAATATCAGTGCAGTCAGTTTAAAATTTTCGTTTTCCCTTTTTATTTTTTTTTGAGTTCATCTATTTTTTCTACCATGGAGGAACTTTTGGAAATTTTCAATTCCGAATCTTTGGATTCTATGGATGTAGGACTAACCCCGACACCTCCCGAGCTTTTAATCCCTCCAAAGAAAATAAGGCCTATCAGCCTACTAACTCCAACACCAAAAAAGGGGCGAAAAATCAAGTCGGCCATCGTCCGACCACCACCTCACGAAATTATACCCGTGAAGAAACTTCTCGGGCCATTTGAAGCAAGGCCTGCGTCGTCCAAGGTAAAAAGGCTGCAAAAGGAACAAAAATCGAGTGACAGCCTTAGATTCAAGCCGAGGCCAAAAAACTATGGCCCAGGAATCAGAATTGCTACTCAGCCACGTCCTCCTGTACAACCCACAGCAACAACGATATCTCGAAATATGCCAGACTTCCAAGCAGCAACGCCTAATGAAGGATTGGAGCCAGCTAGTACAACAGGTTCAAAGGCAAGAAATATACCTAAATCAAAAAATATTTGCTCTGGCATTATTGTTCCAACACAATCAAGTGTACCAGAAAAGTTCAACCCAAATACGCCTAATAAAATTAGGGATATATACAATCCACTAGTCGTCATCAACGAATCAACGACCAATACACAAACGTCCAGTGAGAACAATAAAACAAGTTCAAAGGCAACATGTCAAACACCATTGCCTCAGTTAATGGATTTACAAATCGAGCCACCGATCCAATTTAACGACCATCCACCAAACAACATCAAAGTGACTAATCCAGGGATTCCAGTTGATTTAGCTGGAAAGATTATGGCTACTCCCATCATAATCAAACTACTGGAAAATGCCAATGTGCCATGGGATAGCATAAAAAGGGCAAAAAAGTTCTACCGCTTTCAACTCCCTGGTGACGTCATCATGAAAGTGACTATAAAGAAAGGAATATTCCACTTCTTTAAACAAGAAACGGTAAGTCAACACTTTTATTAAAAATATATATATATAACAATTATATATCATAATCATTCATTCTTTAAACAAGAAACGGAAATCATATACATATTGCCTCTTCACTTGAGGCGGGAGGATGTTCAGTCCACATACATAATCCCGCGATGAGTCCTTGGTTTTTCCCCAACATATGCTTCCTAAAAAGATAAAAACGAAAACACAAAGAATTTTATCTTAAAATAATTTAAAAAAAAGGCACTTATCTAATACGAGGGAACTTCCTCCCTTTAATCCAACGCCGTCCTAAAACTTTCTCCACTATTTTATCACCTGAAAATAAACAAAAACTCTTATAAATAACTAGTAAATAAAATAGTTAACCAAAAACTTACCCAAATCCTACTTCCCTCGGATTATTTACATTGACATGTCAAAAATGTCAACATATCACCATATGTTCTCGCCTTCGCCGCAGTCAGAGTTCAGTGCAGCGTTATGTTTAACAAACCTTGAAACGAACGTTGCCAAGGCAACCTATCATGAAGCCTAAACGTAGCGGTTCGCTGCGGCTATAAAAAGGCGACGAGCTGCAGCAGAATTATCCATTCCCAATTCAGAATTTGATCTGAAAACATCAGAATTTACTCTGATTTTTTTCCAAATTATCCAAACTAAATCTTGTTTCCATCCCACACCTAAGTAGGAATTTACTCCTACTGCAGAAATTTAATTCTGCAATTTCCATCCCACACCTAAGTAGGAATTTACTCCTACTGCAGAAATTTAATTCTGCAATTTCCATCCCACACCTAAGTAGGAATTTACTCCTACTGCAGAAATTTAATTCTGCAATTTCCATCCCACACCTAAGTAGGAACTTACTCCTACTGCAGAAATTTAATTCTGCAATTTCCATCCCACACCTAAGTAGGAACTTACTCCTACTGCAGAAATTTAATTCTGCAATTTCCATCCCACACCTAAGTAGGAACTTACTCCTATTGCAGAAATTTAATTCTGCTTATTTTTCATCTCCCACCTGAGTAGGAATTTACTCCTACTGCAGAAATTTACTTCTGCATTAATCTCTATCAGACATCTCAGTAGGAATTTACTTCTACTCATTTCATCTAAGCAGGAATCTACTCTTGCTGCAGGAATATACTTCTGCCGAATTATAATTATTTTTTTTTTCATTACTGCTACCGTGCTTATACGTGTAGCACAAAACTTCTATTGAATTAACAGTGGATTTTCTTCTCTTTCTTTCAGAAGTAAAGGGAGCCAATCTCTGTGGCAGCATTTTTCTTGTGAATTTTATTGAATTCTTATTATTGAAATTAATTTAACTTAGGATAGTATAAGTGTTGAATTTTTATTTGAAGTATATATTATAATAGTAGGTTAAGAAAATTGAATTTGTGATAACAGTTTGTAAGCAATATATTGAATAAAAAATTTTATATTTGAATTTATAAAGTTGAGTTATCCTTTAAAAACCGGCATCCCCCTTTAGCTTGAGCAGAGATCTCACATTGGTCCTTCAAAGCCGGATAACTCAGCTATTCAAATATATAGTTAAGAAAAGTATCGCTTAAGACTATCACGTGATTCAAGCCTCTCCATACAAAATGCCTACAGATGATGAAGGCAGTATATCTGACGCCGGAGACGAAACCATTAGCTCAATATTAGAGTTAGTTGAGTCTCAAAAAGAGGTCAAAGAGTTAATGGAAGACCTCTTTAGAAGGCATCAAAGAGATGGTAAAAAGAAAACTATCAAATCGACAGAAAAACGCCTACAAACGTTCACCGAATATTGGAAAGAATTCCAAATGCGGCATAGGGTAATTCAAAAGAGAGCGATAAAGGAAGATCGCAAATTAGAGTATTTCACGAAAGAGACATTTAGTGATGCACAGGAGTATTATATTGAAAAAGCAGCAAGCATGGAAGAGGATATAGACAAACTAACACCAACGCCTGTCAATAATCCTCTTCAGACTCAGACATCACATGCTAGCACAAATTCATGTAATAATGAAAGACTCCCCAGAATTAAAATTCCCACCTTCAATGGAGAATACTCTACGTGGATTTCATTCCACGATCTATTTAATTCGGTTATACGTAACAACAATAACTTAAGAGACGTTGACAAATTATACTTTCTAAAGACAAATCTAATAGGAGAGGCTGAAAAATTGCTAAGACATTACGAAGTATGCAATGCAAACTACCGACCAGCTTGGCAGCTCCTAAAAGAACGCTATTCAATTAAGCGAATATTAGTCAACGTACAATTAAAGAAATTATTGTCTCTTCCACCTATACACCATGACACTGCCGATAATATTAAAAGACTGCTGGACAATATAACCGAAGCATTATTAGCATTACAAAACCTAGAAGTAGAAACAAAGAATTGGGATCCACTGATCATATGCTTGACAGTGCAAAAACTACACCCAGACACACACCAATTATGGGAGCAAAGTTTACAGAGTAGCACAGACCTACCTGAACTAAAAACTTTAACCAAATTTCTAGAGTCTCGCTTCCGAACTCTAGAAATGATTGGAAACAAGATTACGTCATCCAATATGACACAGAGAAAACCATTCTCACCCAAACCTACATATGGTTTCTTGAACAGAAATAAAAGTTCAGCACCAAATCACCCACCTACCAAAAAGTCCTCTTGCAGCCATTGCAAGGGTGATCATATTATATTTCACTGCCCAACATTTAGAAATATGAGCACCCGACAACGACATGAAATTGTCACAAATAAGCATTTATGCAAAAATTGCTTATCTCCCAACCACACAACCTCAAATTGCACGAGCAATAAAAAGTGTTATCATTGTCAAAAAAATTATAACACATTGCTCCACTATGAGCAAAACGATTCGGTGATATAATCACCTATTCAATCCTCCCACAATTCCAATATGGAAGCTGAATTAAGCACACCCACCTATGGAAATGATGAACAACAAGTTCAAAGTTTTCTAACTGCAAACATGAAAAGAGCTCTTCTCTTTACAGCTCTGATTAACGTCACTGCACCATCCGGACTCATGATGACATTCCGAGCGTTGATAGACTCAGGGTCACATGTGTCAATCATGACAGAAAAGGCCTTTAAGCTATTACGACTTAAAGGATCTCCAACCACCCAAGAATTAATTGGACTTGGTACAACTCCCACCAATACAGCTCTACAACAAGCTACAGTCACAATAATTCTTTACACACGAATTTTAAAGTAGCAAGCAACATGCTCGTGATTAGAAAAATCACAGATGTATTGCCAACCAATGCAATTGAAGTGTCAAACTGGAGACACATTCACAACCTCCCGTTAGCAGATCCTACCTTCTCAATTCCAGGAGAAATCGATATTCTCCTTGGAGCAGAAGTCTACGCCGCCATTATCAAAAATGGTATAAAGAGAGGATCTGGCAACTCTCCAACAGCCCAAAACACAGAACTGGGTTGGATTCTGGTCGCAGGAGTACCAGAAGCAGAACGCACGACTACGACTGTGCTATTCACCTACACCACAACAAACGTTGAGTCAAACAACAAATCAAAAAGAGTTTGTAAATTCACCAATACGTCAACAATATCACCAAAAGATAGACTGCACACAATAGCAGGACAACGCCTACCCCCTGAAAAATATGAATCCATCAAAATTCATAATACACTTGAACTTCATGAGTACCAGAGGAAAAACTGGAGAAATGCTTCAAGTAAAGGAGTAAGACACTATGCCTTAAGCATATTCTCCACCTTTAGTACAAAAGGAAAAGGTACATCAAAATTATCGCCATCTCGATCAGGTTCAGCTACTTCACAGTCGACACAAACTAAGTTCGATTGTAGAAAAACTCAAAATCTCAGTACTAGATGGCGCCACTATAGTCAAAAACCTTCCATCCAAGAGAATATTGATTCCCCAGCGACACAAACTGAAACAAAATATCTACATACTTTGAATAAAAAACACAAGTGGAAGAACGAGAAAGAAAATCTAACTAGAAAATAGGTACTCTCGTTCCAATGAAAGAAACCAATATCAAAATGTGTTTTAACGTACCTACACATCTCAAGAATATTTTAAAATCTCTCCTCTCAAAATAATTTTAAAATCCCCACCAAAATCCACTACTCTCTGGCATTACCAAATTTCAAAACTTGCCGTTATATTTTAATATAAACAAGTTCAGAATCCGCCAAAATTCACTCTAGTGTTCAAAGCTGTCAAGTGAATATCAGTGCAGTCAGTTTAAAATTTTCGTTTTCCCTTTTTATTTTTTTTTTGAGTTCATCTATTTTTTCTACCATGGAGGAACTTTTGGAAATTTTCAATTCCGAATCTTTGGATTCTATGGATGTAGGACTAACCCCGACACCTCCGGAGCTTTTAATCCCTCCAAAGAAAATAAGGCCTATCAGCCCACTACCTCCAACACCAAAAAAGGGGCGAAAAATCAAGTCGGCCGTGAAGAAACTTCTCGGGCCATTTGAAGCAAGGCCTGCGTCGTCCAAGGTAAAAAGGCTGTAAAAGGAACAAAAATCGAGTGACAGCCTTAGATTCAAGCCGAGGCCAAAAAACTATGGCCCAGGAATCAGAATTGCTACTCAGCCACGTCCTCCTGTACAACCCACAGCAACAACGATATCTCGAAATATGCCAGACTTCCAAGCAGCAACGCCTAATGAAGGATTGGAGCCAGCTAGTACAACTGGTTCAAAGGCAAGAAATATACCTAAATCAAAAAATATTTGCTCTGGCATTATTGTTCCAACACAATCAAGTGTACCAGAAAAGTTCAACCCAATCACGCCTAATAAAATTAGGGATATATACAATCCACTAGTCGTCATCAACGAATCAACGACCAATACACAAACGTCCAGTAAGAACAACAAAACAAGTTCAAAGGCAACATGTCAAACACCATTGCCTCAGTTAATGGATTTACAAATCGAGCCACCGATCCAATTTAACGACCATCCACCAAACAACATCAAAGTGACTATCCAGGGATTCCAGTTGATTTAGCTGGAAAGATTATGGCTACTCCCATCATAATCAAACTACTGGAAAATGCCAATGTGCCATGGGATAGCATAAAAAGGGCAAAAAAGTTCTACCGCTTTCAACTCCCTGGTGACGTCGTCATGAAAGTGACTATAAAGAAAGGAATATTCCACTTCTTTAAACAAGAAACGGTAAGTCAACACTTTTATTAAAAATATATATATATAACAATTATATATCATAATCATTCATTCTTTAAACAAGAAACGGAAATCATATACATATTGCCTCTTCAATTTTGAGGCGGGAGGATGTTCAGTCCACATACATAATCCCGCGATGAGTCCTTGGTTTTTCCCCAACATATGCTTCCTAAAAAGATAAGAACGAAAACACAAAGAATTTTATCTTAAAATAATTTAAAAAAAGGCACTTATCTAATACAAGGGAACTTCCTCCCTTTAATACAACGCCGTCCTAAAACTTTCTCCACTATTTTATCACCTGAAAATAAACAAAAACTCTTATAAATATCTAGTAAATAAAATAATTAACCAAAAACTTACCCAAATCCTACTTCCCTCGGATTATTTACATTGACATGTCAAAAATGTCAACATATCACCATATGTTCTCGCCTTCGCCGCAGTCAGAGTTCAGTGCAGCGTTAAGTTTAACAAACCTTGAAACGAACGTTGCCAAGGCAACCTATCATGAAGCCTAAACGTAGCGGTTCGCTGCGGCTATAAAAAGGCGACGAGCTGCAGCAGAATTATCCATTCCCAATTCAGAATTTGATCTGAAAACATCAGAATTTACTCTGATTTTTTTCCAAATTATCCAAACTAAATCTTGTTTCCATCCCACACCTAAGTAGGAATTTACTCCTACTGCAGAAATTTAATTCTGCAATTTCCATCCCACACCTAAGTAGGAATCTACTCCTACTGCAGAAATTTAATTCTGCAATTTCTATCCCACACCTAAGTAGGAATTTACTCCTACTGCAGAAATTTAATTCTGCAATTTCCATCCCACACCTAAGTAGGAACTTACTCCTACTGCAGAAATTTAATTCTGCAATTTCCATCCCACACCTAAGTAGGAACTTACTCCTACTGCAGAAATTTAATTCTGCAATTTCCATCCCACACCTAAGTAGGAACTTACTCCTATTGCAGAAGTTTAATTCTGCTTATTTTTCCATCTCACATCTAAGTAGGAATTTACTCCTACTGCAGAAATTTAATTCTGCTTATTTTTCATCTCCCACCTGAGTAGGAATTTACTCCTACTGCAGAAATTTACTTCTGCATTAATCTCTATCAGACATCTCAGTAGGAATTTACTCCTACTTATTTCATCTAAGCAGGAATCTACTCTTGCTGCAGGAATATACTTCTGCCGAATTATAATTATTTTTTTTCATTACTGTTACCGTGCTTATACGTGTAGCACAAAACTTCTATTGAATTAACAGCGGATTTTCTTCTCTTTCTTTCAGAAGTAAAGGGAGCCAATCTCTGTGGCAGCATTTTTCTTGTGAATTTTATTGAATTCTTATTATTGAAATTAATTTAACTCCCTGGCGTAATTAAAATTTGCGACAGTTGAAAATTATTTTTTGAATAATTTGCTATAGAAAAGGCAATCCCTGTCGTAATTAAAATTTGCGACAGTAATAATTTATTTTTTGAATAATTTACTATAGAAAAGGCAATCCCTGGCGTAATTAAAATTTGCGACAGTATAAAATTATTTTTTGAATAATTTACTATAGAAAAGGCAATCCCTGGCGTAATTAAAATTTGCGACAGTAGAAAATTATTTTTTGAATAATTTACTATAGAAAAGGCAATTCCTGGCGCAATTAAAATTTGCGACAGTTGAAAATTATTTTTTGAATAATTTACTATAGAAAAGGCAATCCCTGGCGCAATTAAAATTTGGGACAGTAGAAAATTATTTTTTGAATAATTTACTATAGAAAAGGCAATCCCTGGGATATTTAAAATTTGCGACAGTAAAAAATTATTTTTTGAATAATTTACTATAGAAAAGGCAATCCCTGGCGTAATTAAAATTTGCGACAGTTGATAATTATTTTTTGAATAATTTACTATAGAAAAGGCAATCCCTGGCGTAATTAAAATTTGCGACAGTTGAAAATTATTTTTTGAATAATTTACTATAGGAAAGGCAATCCCTGGCGCAATTAAAATTTGCGACAGTTGAAAATTATTTTTTGAATAATTTACTATAGAAAAGGCAATCCCTGGTGGATTTGAAATTTGCGACAGTTGAAAATTATTTTTTGAATAATTTACTATAGAAAAGGCAATCCCTGGCGTAATTAAAATTTGCGACAGTAGAAAATTATTTTTTGCAAAATTTCCTATAGAAAAGGCAATACCTGGCGCACTTAAAATTTGCGACAGTAAAAAATTATTTTTTGAATAATTTACTATAGAAAAGGCAATCCCTGGCGTAATTAAAATTTGCGACAGTTGAAAATTATTTTTTGAAAAATTTACTGTAGAAAAGGCAATCCCTGGCGCAATTAAAATTTGCGACAGTATAAAATTATTTTTTGAATAATTTACTATAGAAAAGGCAATCCCTGGCGTAATTAAAATTTGCGACAGTTGAAAATTATTTTTTGAATAATTTACTATAGAAAGGCAATCCCTGGCGCAATTAAAATTTGCGACAGAATAAAATTATTTTTTGAATAATTTACTATAGAAAAGGCAATCCCTGGCGCAATTAAAATTTGCGACAGTATAAAATTATTTTTTGAATAATTTACTATAGAAAAGGCAATCCCTGGCGTAATTAAAATTTGCGACAGTATAAAATTATTTTTTGAATAATTTACTATAGAAAAGGCAATCCCTGGCGTAATTAAAATTTGCGACAGTTGAAAATTATTTTTTGAATAATTTACTATAGAAAAGGCAATCCCTGGCGTAATTAAAATTTGCGACAGTATAAAATTATTTTTTGAATAATTTACTATAGAAAAGGCAATCCCTGGCGTAATTAAAATTTGCGACAGTTGAAAATTATTTTTTGAATAATTTACGATAGAAAAGGCAATCCTTGGCGTAATTAAAATTTGCGACAGTATAAAATTATTTTTTGAATAATTTACTATAGAAAAGGCAATCCCTGGCGTAATTAAAATTTGCGACAGTTGAAAATTGTTTTTTGAATAATTTACTATAGAAAAGGCAATCCTTGGCGTAATTAAAATTTGCGACAGTTGAAAATTATTTTTTGAATAATTTACTATAGAAAAGGCAATCCCTGGCGCAATAAAAATTTGCGACAGTTGAAAATTATTTTTTGAATAATTTACTATAGAAAAGGCAATCCCTGGCGTAATTAAAATTTGCGACAGTATAAAATTATTTTTTGAATAATTTACTATAGAAAAGGCAATCCCTGGCGTAATTAAAATTTGCGACAGTATAAAATTATTTTTTGAATAATTTACTATAGAAAAGGCAATCCCTGGCGTAATTAAAATTTGCGACAGTATAAAATTATTTTTTGAATAATTTACTATAGAAAAGGCAATCCCTGGCGTAATTAAAATTTGAGACAGTATAAAATTATTTTTTGAATAATTTACTATAGAAAAGGCAATCCCTGGCGTAATTAAAATTTGCGACAGTTGAAAATTATTTTTTGAATAATTTACTATAGAAAAGGCAATCCCTGGCGTAATTAAAATTTGCGACAGTTGAAAATTATTTTTTGAATTATTTACTATAGAAAAGGCAAGCCCTGGCGCAATTAAAATTTGCGACAGTTGAAAATTATTTTTTGAATAATTTACTATAGAAAAGGCAATCCCTGGCGTAATTAAAATTTGCGACAGTAGAAAATTATTTTTTGCAAAATTTACTATAGAAAAGGCAATCCCTGGCGCACTTAAAATTTGCGACAGTAAAAAATTATTTTTTGAAAAGTTTACTATAGAAAGGGCAATCCCTGGCGGATTTGAAATTTGCGACAGTAGAAAATTATTTTTTGAATAATTTACTATAGAAAAGGCAATCCCTGGCGTAATTAAAATTTGCGACAGTATAAAATAAGTTTTTGAATAATTTACTATAGAAAAGGCAATCCCTGGGATATTTAAAATTTGCGACAGTAAAAAATTATTTTTTGAATAATTTACTATAGAAAAGGCAATCCCTGGCACAATTAAAATTTGCGACAGTATAAAATTATTTTTTGAATAATTTACTATAGAAAAGGCAATCCCTGGCGTAATTAAAATTTGCGACAGTAAAAAATTATTTTTTGAATAATTTACTATAGAAAAGGCAATCCCTGGCGTAATTAAAATTTGCGACAGTATAAAATTATTTTTTGAATAATTTACTATAGAAAAGGCAATCCCTGGCGTAATTAAAATTTGCGACAGTAAAAAATTATTTTTTGAATAATTTACTATAGAAAAGGCAATCCCTGGCGTAATTAAAATTTGCGACAGTATAAAATTATTTTTTGAATAATTTACTATAGAAAAGGCAATCCCTGGCGTAATTAAAATTTGCGACAGTTGAAAATTATTTTTTGAATAATTTACGATAGAAAAGGCAATCCCTGGCGTAATTAAAATTTGCGACAGTATAAAATTATTTTTTGAATAATTTACTATAGAAAAGGCAATCCCTGGCGTAATTAAAATTTGCGACAGTTGAAAATTGTTTTTTGAATAATTTACTATAGAAAAGGCAATCCTTGGCGTAATTAAAATTTGCGACAGTTGAAAATTATTTTTTGAATAATTTACTATAGAAAAGGCAATCCCTGGCGCAATAAAAATTTGCGACAGTTGAAAATTATTTTTTGAATAATTTACTATAGAAAAGGCAATCCCTGGCGTAATTAAAATTTGCGACAGTATAAAATTATTTTTTGAATAATTTACTATAGAAAAGGCAATCCCTGGCGTAATTAAAATTTGCGACAGTATAAAATTATTTTTTGAATAATTTACTATAGAAAAGGCAATCCCTGGCGTAATTAAAATTTGCGACAGTATAAAATTATTTTTTGAATAATTTACTATAGAAAAGGCAATCCCTGGCGTAATTAAAATTTGAGACAGTATAAAATTATTTTTTGAATAATTTACTATAGAAAAGGCAATCCCTGGCGTAATTAAAATTTGCGACAGTTGAAAATTATTTTTTGAATAATTTACTATAGAAAAGGCAATCCCTGGCGTAATTAAAATTTGCGACAGTTGAAAATTATTTTTTGAATTATTTACTATAGAAAAGGCAAGCCCTGGCGCAATTAAAATTTGCGACAGTTGAAAATTATTTTTTGAATAATTTACTATAGAAAAGGCAATCCCTGGCGTAATTAAAATTTGCGACAGTAGAAAATTATTTTTTGCAAAATTTACTATAGAAAAGGCAATCCCTGGCGCACTTAAAATTTGCGACAGTAAAAAATTATTTTTTGAAAAGTTTACTATAGAAAGGGCAATCCCTGGCGGATTTGAAATTTGCGACAGTAGAAAATTATTTTTTGAATAATTTACTATAGAAAAGGCAATCCCTGGCGTAATTGAAATTTGCGACAGTATAAAATAATTTTTTGAATAATTTACTATAGAAAAGGCAATCCCTGGGATATTTAAAATTTGCGACAGTAAAAAATTATTTTTTGAATAATTTACTATAGAAAAGGCAATACCTGGCACAATTAAAATTTGCGACAGTATAAAATTATTTTTTGAATAATTTACTATAGAAAAGGCAATCCCTGGCGTAATTAAAATTTGCGACAGTAAAAAATTATTTTTTGAATAATTTACTATAGAAAAGGCAATCCCTGGCGTAATTAAAATTTGCGACAGTAGAAAATTATTTTTTGAATAATTTACTATAGAAAAGGCAATCCCTGGCGCAATTAAAATTTGCGACATTTGAAAATTATTTTTTGAATAATTTACTATAGAAAAGGCAATCCCTGGCGTAATTAAAATTTGCGACAGTAGAAAATTATTTTTTGCAAAATTTACTATAGAAAAGGCAATCCCTGGCGCACTTAAAATTTGCGACAGTAAAAAATTATTTTTTGAAAAGTTTACTATAGAAAGGGCAATCCCTGGCGGATTTGAAATTTGCGACAGTAGAAAATTATTTTTTGAATAATTTACTATAGAAAGGGCAATCCCTGGCGGATTTGAAATTTGCGACAGTAGAAAATTATTTTTTGAATAATTTACTATAGAAAAGGCAATCCCTGGCGCAATTAAAATTTGCGACAGTATAAAATTATTTTTTGAATAATTTACTATAGAAAAGGCAATCCCTGGCGCAATTAAAATTTGCGACAGTATAAAATTATTTTTTGAATAATTTACTATAGAAAAGGCATTCCCTGGCGGATTTGAAATTTGCGACAGTATAAAATTATTTTTTGAATAATTTACTATAGAAAAGGCAATCCCTGGCGTAATTAAAATTTGCGACAGTATAAAATTATTTTTTGAATAATTTACTATAGAAAAGGCAATCCCTGGCGTAATTAAAATTTGCGACAGTAAAAAATTATTTTTTGAAAAGTTTACTATAGAAAAGGCAATCCCTGGCGGATTTGAAATTTGCGACAGTAGAAAATTATTTTTTGAATAATTTACTATAGAAAAGGCAATCCCTGGCGCAATTAAAATCTGCGACAGTATAAAATTATTTTTTGAATAATATACTATAGAAAAGGCAATCCCTGGCGCACTTAAAATTTGCGACAGTATTAAATTATTTTTTGAATAATTTACTATAGAAAAGGCAATCCCTGGCGTAATTAAAATTTTCGACAGTAAAAAATTATTTTTTGAATAATTTACTATAGAAAAGGCAATCCCTGGCGTAATTAAAATTTGCGACAGTAGAAAATTATTTTTTGAATAATTTACTATAGAAAAGGCAATCCCTGGCGCAATTAAAATTTGCGACAGTTGAAAATTATTTTTTGAATAATTTACTATAGAAAAGGCAATCCCTGGCGTAATTAAAATTTGCGACAGTAGAAAATTATTTTTTGCAAAATTTACTATAGAAAAGGCAATCCCTGGCGCACTTAAAATTTGCGAGAGTAAAAAATTATTTTTTGAAAAGTTTACTATAGAAAAGGCAATCCCTGGCGGATTTGAAAGATGCGACAGTAGAAAATTATTTTTTGAATAATTTACTATAGAAAAGGCAATCCCTGGCGCAATTAAAATTTGCGACAGTATAAAATTATTTTTTGAATAATTTACTATAGAAAAGGCAATCCCTGGCGTAATTAAAATTTGCGACAGTATAAAATTATTTTTTGAATAATTTACTATAGAAAAGGCAATCCCTGGCGTAATTAAAATTTGCGACAGTATAAAATTATTTTTTGAATAATTTACTATAGGAAAGGCAATCCCTGGCGTAATTAAAATTTGCGACAGTATAAAATTATTTTTTGAATAATTTACTATAGAAAAGGCAATCCCTGGCGTAATTAAAATTTGCGACAGTTGAAAATTATTTTTTGAATAATTTACTATAGAAAAGGCAATCCCTGGCGTAATTAAAATTTGCGACAGTATAAAATTATTTTTTGAATAATTTACTATAGAAAAGGCAATCCCTGGCGTAATTAAAATTTGCGACAGTAGAAAATTATTTTTTGAATAATTTACTATAGAAAAGGCAATCCCTGGCGTAATTAAAATTTGCGACAGTTGAAAATTATTTTTTGAATAATTTACTATAGAAAAGGCAATCCCTGGCGTAATTAAAATTTGCGACAGTTGAAAATTATTTTTTGAATAATTTACTATAGAAAAGGCAATCCCTGGCGTAATTAAAATTTGCGACAGTTGAAAATTATTTTTTGAATAATTTACTATAGAAAAGGCAATGCCTGGCGCATTTAAAATTTGCGACAGTAGAAAATTATTTTTTGAATAATTTACTATAGAAAAGGCAATCCCTGGCGTAATTAAAATTTGCGACAATTGAAAATTATTTTTTGAATAATTTACTATAGAAAAGGCAATCCCTGGCGTAATTAAAATTTGCGACAGTTGAAAATTATTTTTTGAATAATTTACTATAGAAAAGGCAATCCCTGGCGGATTTGAAATTTGCGACAGTTGAAAATTATTTTTTGAATAATTTACTATAGAAAAGGCAATCCCTGGCGCAATTAAAATTTGCGACAGTTAAAAATTATTTTTTGAATAATTTACTATAGAAAAGGCAATCCCTGGCGTAATTAAAATTTGCGACAGTTGAAAATTATTTTTTGGATAATTTACTATAGAAAAGGCAATCCCTGGCGTATTTAAAACTTGCGACAGTATAAAATTATTTTTTGAATAATTTACTATAGAAAAGGCAATCCCTGGCGTAATTAAAATTTGCGACAGTATAAAATAATTTTTTGAATAATTTACTATAGAAAAGGCAATCCCTGGGATATTTAAAATTTGCGACAGTAAAAAATTATTTTTTGAATAATTTACTATAGAAAAGGCAATCCCTGGCGCAATTAAAATTTGCGACAGTATAAAATTATTTTTTGAATAATTTACTATAGAACAGGCAATCCCTGGCGTAATTAAAATTTGCGACAGTAAAAAATTATTTTTTGAATAATTTACTATAGAAAAGGCAATCCCTGGCGTAATTAAAATTTGCGACAGTAGAAAATTATTTTTTGAATAATTTACTATAGCAAAGGCAATCCCTGGCGCAATTAAAATTTGCGACAGTAGAAAATTATTTTTTGCAAAATTTACTATAGAAATGGCAATCCCTGGCGCACTTAAAATTTGCGACAGTAAAAAATAATTTTTTGAAAAGTTTACTATAGAAAGGGCAATCCCTGGCGGATTTGAAATTTGCGACAGTAGAAAATTATTTTCTGAATAATTTACTATAGAAAAGGCAATCCCTGGCGTAATTAAAATTTGCGACAGTATAAAATAATTTTTTGAATAATTTACTATAGCAAAGGCAATCCCTGGCGCAATTAAAATTTGCGACATTTGAAAATTATTTTTTGAATAATTTACTATAGAAAACGCAATCCCTGGCGTAATTAAAATTTGCGACAGTAGAAAATTATTTTTTGCAAAATTTACTATAGAAATGGCAATCCCTGGCGCACTTAAAATTTGCGACAGTAAAAAATAATTTTTTGAAAAGTTTACTATAGAAAGGGCAATCCCTGGCGGAGTTGAAATTTGCGACAGTAGAAAATTATTTTTTGAATAATTTACTATAGAAAAGGCAATCCCTGGCGCAATTAAAATTTGCGACAGTATAAAATTATTTTTTGAATAATTTACTATAGAAAAGGCAATCCCTGGCGCAATTAAAATTTGCGATAGTATAAAATTTTTTTTTTGAATAATTTACTATAGAAAAGGCAATCCCTGGCGGATTTGAAATTTGCGACAGTATAAAATTATTTTTTGAATAATTTACTATAGAAAAGGCAATCCCTGGCGTAGTTAAAATTTGCGACAGTATAAAATTATTTTTTGAATAATTTACTATAGAAAAGGCAATCCCTGGCGTAATTAAAATTTGCGACAGTAAAAAATTATTTTTTGAAAAGTTTACTATAGAAAAGGCAATCCCTGGCGGATTTGAAATTTGCGACAGTAGAAAATTATTTTTTGAATAATTTACTATAGAAAAGGCAATCCCTGGCGCACTTAAAATTTGCGACAGTAAAAAATAATTTTTCGAAAAGTTTACTATAGAAAGGGCAATCCCTGGCGGATTTGAAATTTGCGACAGTAGAAAATTATTTTTTGAATTATTTACTATAGAAAAGGCAATCCCTGGCGTAATTAAAATTTGCGACAGTATAAAATAATTTTTTGAATAATTTACTATAGCAAAGGCAATCCCTGGCGCAATTAAAATTTGCGACATTTGAAAATTATTTTTTGAATAATTTACTATAGAAAACGCAATCCCTGGCGTAATTAAAATTTGCGACAGTAGAAAATTATTTTTTGAATAATTTACTATAGAAAAGGCAATCCCTGGCGCAATTAAAATTTGCGACAGTATAAAATTATTTTTTGAATAATTTACTATAGAAAAGGCAATCCCTGGCGCAATTAAAATTTGCGACAGTATAAAATTATTTTTTGAATAATTTACTATAGAAAAGGCAATCCCTGGCGGATTTGAAATTTGCGACAGTATAAAATTATTTTTTGAATAATTTACTATAGAAAAGGCAATCCCTGGCGTAGTTAAAATTTGCGACAGTATAAAATTATTTTTTGAATAATTTACTATAGAAAAGGCAATCCCTGGCGTAATTAAAATTTGCGACAGTAAAAAATTATTTTTTGAAAAGTTTACTATAGAAAAGGCAATCCCTGGCGGATTTGAAATTTGCGACAGTAGAAAATTATTTTTTGAATAATTTACTATAGAAAAGGCAATCCCTGGCGCACTTAAAATTTGCGACAGTAAAAAATAATTTTTTGAAAAGTTTACTATAGAAAGGGCAATCCCTGGCGGATTTGAAATTTGCGACAGTAGAAAATTATTTTTTGAATAATTTACTATAGAAAAGGCAATCCCTGGCGTAATTAAAATTTGCGACAGTATAAAATAATTTTTTGAATAATTTACTATAGCAAAGGCAATCCCTGGCGCAATTAAAATTTGCGACAGTAAAAAATTATTTTTTGAATAATTTACTATAGAAAAGGCAATCCCTGGCGTAATTAAAATTTGCGACAGTATAAAATTATTTTTTGAATAATTTACTATAGAAAAGGCAATCCCTGGCGGATTTGAAATTTGCGACAGTTGAAAATTATTTTTTGAATAATTTACTATAGAAAAGGCAATCCCTGGCGGATTTGAAATTTGCGACAGTTGAAAATTATTTTTTGAATAATTTACTATAGAAAAGGCAATCCCTGGCGTAATTAAAATTTGCGACAGTAAAAAAATTTTTTTTTTGAATAATTTAGTATAGAAAAGGCAATCCCTGGCGTAATTAAAACTTGCGATAGTAAAAAATTATTTTTTGAATAATTTACTATAGAAAAGGCAATCCCTGGCGGATTTGAAATTTGCGACAGTAGAAAATTATTTTTTGAATAATTTACTATAGAAAAGGCAATCCCTGGCGTAATTAAAATTTGCGACAGTTGAAAATTATTTTTTGCAAAATTTACTATCAAGAAGGCACTCCCTGGCGGATTTGAAATTTGCGACAGTTGAAAATTATTTTTTGAAAAGTTTCCTATAGAAAAGGCAATCCCTGGCGGATTTAAAATTTGCGACAGTAAAAAATTATTTTTTTAATAATTTACTATAGAAAAGGCAATCCCTGGCGTAATTAAAATTTGTGACAGTAAAAAATTATTTTTTGAATAATTTAGTATAGAAAAGGCAATCCCTGGCGTAATTAAAATTTGCGACAGTATAAAATTATTTTTTGAATAATTTACTATAGAAAAGGCAATCCCTGGCGCAATTAAAATTTGCGACAGTATAAAATTATTTTTTGAATAATTTACTATAGAAAACGCAATCCCTGGCGTAATTAAAATTTGCGACAGTAGAAAATTATTTTTTGCAAAATTTACTATAGAAATGGCAATCCCTGGCGCACTTAAAATTTGCGACAGTAAAAAATAATTTTTTGAAAAGTTTACTATAGAAAGGGCAATCCCTGGCGGATTTGAAATTTGCGACAGTAGAAAATTATTTTTTGAATAATTTACTATAGAAAAGGCAATCCCTGGCGCAATTAAAATTTGCGACAGTATAAAATTATTTTTTGAATAATTTACTATAGAAAAGGCAATCCCTGGCGCAATTAAAATTTGCGACAGTATAAAATTATTTTTTGAATAATTTACTATAGAAAAGGCAATCCCTGGCGGATTTGAAATTTGCGACAGTATAAAATTATTTTTTGAATAATTTACTATAGAAAAGGCAATCCCTGGCGTAATTAAAATTTGCGAAAGTATAAAATTATTTTTTGAATAATTTACTATAGAAAAGGCAATCCCTGGCGTAATTAAAATTTGCGACAGTAAAAAATTATTTTTTGAAAAGTTTACTATAGAAAAGGCAATCCCTGGCGGATTTGAAATTTGCGACAGTAGAAAATTATTTTTTGAATAATTTACTATAGAAAAGGCAATCCCTGGCGCAATTAAAATTTGCGACAGTATAAAATTATTTTTTGAATAATTTACTATAGAAAAGGCAATCCCTGGCGGATTTGAAATTTGCGACAGTAGAAAATTATTTTTTGAATAATTTACTATAGAAAAGGCAATCCCTGACGTAATTAAAATTTGCAACAGTTGAAAATTATTTTTTGAATAATTTACTATAGAAAAGGCAATCCCTGGCGCAATTAAAACTTGCGATAGTAAAAAATTATTTTTTGAATAATTTACTATAGAAAAGGCAATCCCTGGCGGATTTGAAATTTGCGACAGTAGAAAATTATTTTTTGAATAATTTACTATAGAAAAGGCAATCCCTGGCGTAATTAAAATTTGCGACAGTAAAAAATTATTTTTTGAATAATTTACTGTAGAAAAGGCAATCCCTGGCGTAATTAAAATTTGCGACAGTTGAAAATTATTATTTGCAAAATTTACTATAGAAAAGGCAATCCCTGGCGGATTTGAAATTTGCGACAGTTGAAAATTATTTTTTGAAAAGTTTACTATAGAAAAGGCAATCCCTGGCGTAATTAAAATTTGCGACAGTAAAAAATTATTTTTTGAATAATTTACTATAGAAAAGGCAATCCCTGGCGTAATTAAAATTTGCGACAGTATAAAATTATTTTTTGAATAATTTACTATAGAAAAGGCAATCCCTGGCGGATTTGAAATTTGCGACAGTTGAAAATTATTTTTTGAAAAGTTTCCTATAGAAAAGGCAATCCCTGTCGGATTTAAAATTTGCGACAGTAAAAAATTATTTTTTGAATAATTTACTATAGAAAAGGCAATCCCTGGCGTAATTAAAATTTGCGACAGTTGAAAATTATTTTTTGCAAAATTTACTATCAAAAAGGCACTCCCTGGCGGATTTGAAATTTGCGACAGTTGAAAATTATTTTTTGAAAAGTTTCCTATAGAAAAGGCAATCCCTGGCGGATTTAAAATTTGCGACAGTAAAAAATTATTTTTTGAATAATTTACTATAGAAAAGGCAATCCCTGGCGTAATTAAAATTTGCGACAGTATAAAATTATTTTTTGAATAATTTACTATAGAAAAGGCAATCCCTGGCGGATTTGAAATTTGCGACAGTTGAAAATTATTTTTTGAATAATTTACTATAGAAAAGGCAATCCCTGGCGTAATTAAAATTTGCGACAGTAAAAAATTATTTTTTGAATAATTTAGTATAGAAAAGGCAATCCCTGGCGTAATTAAAATTTGCGAGAGTATAAAATTATTTTTTGAATAATTTACTATAGAAAAGGCAATCCCTGGCGCAATTAAAATTTGCGACAGTATAAAATTATTTTTTGAATAATTTACTATAGAAAAGGAAATCCCTGGCGTAATTAAAATTTGCGACAGTTGAAAATTATTTTTTGAATAATTTACTATAGAAAAGGCAATCCCTGTCGTAATTAAAATTTGCGACAGTAAAAAATTATTTTTTGAATAATTTACTATAGAAAAGGCAATCCCTGGCGTAATTAAAATTTGCGACAGTTGAAAATTATTTTTTGAATAATTTACTATAGAAAAGGCAATCCCTGTCGTAATTAAAATTTGTGACAGTAAAAAATTATTTTTTGAATAATTTACTATATAAAAGGCAAGCCCTGGCGTAATTAAAATTTGCGACAGTATAAAATTATTTTTTGAAAAATTTACTATAGAAAAGGCAATCCCTGGCGTAATTAAAATTTGCGACAGTATAAAATTATTTTTTGAATAATTTACTATAGAAAAGGCAATCCCTGGCGCAATTAAAATTTGCGACAGTATAAAATTATTTTTTGAATAATTTACTAAAGAAAAGGCAATCCCTGGCGTAATTAAAATTTGCGACAGTTGAAAATTATTTTCTGAAAAGTTTCCTATAGAAAAGGCAATCCCTGGCGGATTTAAAATTTGCGACAGTAAAAAATTATTTTTTGAATAATTTACTATAGAAAAGGCAATCCCTGGCGTAATTAAAATTTGCGACAGTATAAAATTATTTTTTGAATAATTTACTATAGAAAAGGCAATCCCTGGCGGATTTGAAATTTGCGACAGTTGAAAATCTTTTTTTGAATAATTTACTATAGAAAAGGCAATCCCTGGCGGATTTGAAATTTGCGACAGTTGAAAATTATTTTTTGAATAATTTCCTATAGAAAAGGCAATCCCTGGCGAAATTAAAATTTGCGACAGTAGAAAATTATTTTTTGCAAAATTTACTATAGAAAAGGCAATCCCTGGCGCACTTAAAATTTGCGACAGTAAAAAATTATTTTTTGAAAAGTTTACTATAGAAAGGGCAATCCCTGGCGGATTTGAAATTTGCGACAGTAGAAAATTATTTTTTGAATAATTTACTATGGAAAAGGCAATCCCTGGCGCAATTAAAATTTGCGACAGTATAAAATTATTTTTTGAATAATTTACTATAGAAAAGGCAATCCCTGGCGCAATTAAAATTTGCGACAGTATAAAATTATTTTTTGAATAATTTACTATAGAAAAGGCAATTCCTGGCGGATCTGAAATTTGCGACAGTAGAAAATTATTTTTTGAATAATTTACTATAGAAAAGGCAATCCCTGGCGGATTTGAAATTTGCGACAGTTGAAAATTATTTTTTGAATAATTTACTATAGAAAAGGCAATCCCTGGCGCAATTAAAACTTGCGATAGTAAAAAATTATTTTTTGAATAATTTACTATAGAAAAGGCAATCCCTGGCGTAATTAAAATTTGCGACAGTAAAAAATTATTTTTTGAATAATTTAGTATAGAAAAGGCAATCCCTGGCGTAATTAAAATTTGCGACAGTTGAAAATTATTTTTTGAATAATTTACTATTGAAAAGGCAATCCCGGGGATATTTAAAATTTGCGACAGTAAAAAATTATTTTTTGAATAATTTACTATAGAAAAGGCAATCCCTGGCGCAATTAAAATTTGCGACAGTATAAAATTATTTTTTGAATAATTTACTATAGAAAAGGCAATCCCTGGCGGATTTGAAATTTGCGACAGTTGAAAATTATTTTTGAGTAATTTACTATAGAAAAGGCAAACCCTGGCGTAATTAAAATTTGCGACAGTAGAAAATTATTTTTTGAATAATTTACTATAGAAAAGGCAATCCCTGGCGTAATTAAAATTTGCGACAGTATAAAATTATTTTTTGAATAATTTACTATAGAAAAGGCAATCCCTGGCGCAATTACATTTTGCGACAGTAGAAAATTATTTTTTGAATAATTTACTATAGAAAAGGCAATCCCTGGCGTAATTAAAATTTGCTACAGTTGAAAATTATTTTTTGAATAATTTACTATAGAAAAGGCAATCCCTGGCGTAATAAAAATTTGCGACAGTTGAAAATTATTTTTTGAATAATTTACTATAGAAAAGGCAATCCCTGGCGCAATTAAAATTTGCGACAGTAGAAAATTATTTTTTGAATAATTTACTATAGAAAAGGCAATCCCTGGCGTAATTAAAATTTGCGACAATTGAAAATTATTTTTTGAATAATTTACTATAGAAAAGGCAATCCCTGGCGTAATTAAAATTTGCGACAGTTGAAAATTATTTTTTGAATAATTTACTATAGAAAAGGCAATCCCTGGCGGATTTGAAATTTGCGACAGTTGAAAATTATTTTTTGAATAATTTACTATAGAAAAGGCAATCCCTGGCGCAATTAAAATTTGCGACAGTTAAAAATTATTTTTTGAATAATTTACTATAGAAAAGGCAATCCCTGGCGTAATTAAAATTTGCGACAGTTGAAAATTATTTTTTGGATAATTTACTATAGAAAAGGCAATCCCTGGCGTATTTAAAACATGCGACAGTATAAAATTATTTTTTGAATAATTTACTATAGAAAAGGCAATCCCTGGCGTAATTAAAATTTGCGACAGTATAAAATAATTTTTTGAATAATTTACTATAGAAAAGGCAATCCCTGGGATATTTAAAATTTGCGACAGTAAAAAATTATTTTTTGAATAATTTACTATAGAAAAGGCAATCCCTGGCGCAATTAAAATTTGCGACAGTATAAAATTATTTTTTGAATAATTTACTATAGAACAGGCAATCCCTGGCGTAATTAAAATTTGCGACAGTAAAAAATTATTTTTTGAATAATTTACTATAGAAAAGGCAATCCCTGGCGTAATTAAAATTTGCGACAGTAGAAAATTATTTTTTGAATAATTTACTATAGCAAAGGCAATCCCTGGCGCAATTAAAATTTGCGACAGTAGAAAATTATTTTTTGCAAAATTTACTATAGAAATGGCAATCCCTGGCGCACTTAAAATTTGCGACAGTAAAAAAATAATTTTTTGAAAAGTTTACTATAGAAAGGGCAATCCCTGGCGGATTTGAAATTTGCGACAGTAGAAAATTATTTTTTGAATAATTTACTATAGAAAAGGCAATCCCTGGCGTAATTAAAATTTGCGACAGTATAAAATAATTTTTTGAATAATTTACTATAGCAAAGGCAATCCCTGGCGCAATTAAAATTTGCGACATTTGAAAATTATTTTTTGAATAATTTACTATAGAAAACGCAATCCCTGGCGTAATTAAAATTTGCGACAGTAGAAAATTATTTTTTGCAAAATTTACTATAGAAATGGCAATCCCTGGCGCACTTAAAATTTGCGACAGTAAAAAATAATTTTTTGAAAAGTTTACTATAGAAAGGGCAATCCCTGGCGGATTTGAAATTTGCGACAGTAGAAAATTATTTTTTGAATAATTTACTATAGAAAAGGCAATCCCTGGCGCAATTAAAATTTGCGACAGTATAAAATTATTTTTTGAATAATTTACTATAGAAAAGGCAATCCCTGGCGCAATTAAAATTTGCGATAGTATAAAATTTTTTTTTTTTGAATAATTTACTATAGAAAAGGCAATCCCTGGCGGATTTGAAATTTGCGACAGTATAAAATTATTTTTTGAATAATTTACTATAGAAAAGGCAATCCCTGGCGTAGTTAAAATTTGCGACAGTATAAAATTATTTTTTGAATAATTTACTATAGAAAAGGCAATCCCTGGCGTAATTAAAATTTGCGACAGTAAAAAATTATTTTTTGAAAAGTTTACTATAGAAAAGGCAATCCCTGGCGGATTTGAAATTTGCGACAGTAGAAAATTATTTTTTGAATAATTTACTATAGAAAAGGCAATCCCTGGCGCACTTAAAATTTGCGACAGTAAAAAATAATTTTTCGAAAAGTTTACTATAGAAAGGGCAATCCCTGGCGGATTTGAAATTTGCGACAGTAGAAAATTATTTTTTGAATTATTTACTATAGAAAAGGCAATCCCTGGCGTAATTAAAATTTGCGACAGTATAAAATAATTTTTTGAATAATTTACTATAGCAAAGGCAATCCCTGGCGCAATTAAAATTTGCGACATTTGAAAATTATTTTTTGAATAATTTACTATAGAAAACGCAATCCCTGGCGTAATTAAAATTTGCGACAGTAGAAAATTATTTTTTGAATAATTTACTATAGAAAAGGCAATCCCTGGCGCAATTAAAATTTGCGACAGTATAAAATTATTTTTTGAATAATTTACTATAGAAAAGGCAATCCCTGGCGCAATTAAAATTTGCGACAGTATAAAATTATTTTTTGAATAATTTACTATAGAAAAGGCAATCCCTGGCGGATTTGAAATTTGCGACAGTATAAAATTATTTTTTGAATAATTTACTATAGAAAAGGCAATCCCTGGCGTAGTTAAAATTTGCGACAGTATAAAATTATTTTTTGAATAATTTACTATAGAAAAGGCAATCCCTGGCGTAATTAAAATTTGCGACAGTAAAAAATTATTTTTTGAAAAGTTTACTATAGAAAAGGCAATCCCTGGCGGATTTGAAATTTGCGACAGTAGAAAATTATTTTTTGAATAATTTACTATAGAAAAGGCAATCCCTGGCGCACTTAAAATTTGCGACAGTAAAAAATAATTTTTTGAAAAGTTTACTATAGAAAGGGCAATCCCTGGCGGATTTGAAATTTGCGACAGTAGAAAATTATTTTTTGAATAATTTACTATAGAAAAGGCAATCCCTGGCGTAATTAAAATTTGCGACAGTATAAAATAATTTTTTGAATAATTTACTATAGCAAAGGCAATCCCTGGCGCAATTAAAATTTGCGACAGTAAAAAATTATTTTTTGAATAATTTACTATAGAAAAGGCAATCCCTGGCGTAATTAAAATTTGCGACAGTATAAAATTATTTTTTGAATAATTTACTATAGAAAAGGCAATCCCTGGCGGATTTGAAATTTGCGACAGTTGAAAATTATTTTTTGAATAATTTACTATAGAAAAGGCAATCCCTGGCGGATTTGAAATTTGCGACAGTTGAAAATTATTTTTTGAATAATTTACTATAGAAAAGGCAATCCCTGGCGTAATTAAAATTTGCGACAGTAAAAAAATTTTTTTTTTGAATAATTTAGTATAGAAAAGGCAATCCCTGGCGTAATTAAAACTTGCGATAGTAAAAAATTATTTTTTGAATAATTTACTATAGAAAAGGCAATCCCTGGCGGATTTGAAATTTGCGACAGTAGAAAATTATTTTTTGAATAATTTACTATAGAAAAGGCAATCCCTGGCGTAATTAAAATTTGCGACAGTTGAAAATTATTTTTTGCAAAATTTACTATCAAAAAGGCACTCCCTGGCGGATTTGAAATTTGCGACAGTTGAAAATTATTTTTTGAAAAGTTTCCTATAGAAAAGGCAATCCCTGGCGGATTTAAAATTTGCGACAGTAAAAAATTATTTTTTTAATAATTTACTATAGAAAAGGCAATCCCTGGCGTAATTAAAATTTGTGACAGTAAAAAATTATTTTTTGAATAATTTAGTATAGAAAAGGCAATCCCTGGCGTAATTAAAATTTGCGACAGTATAAAATTATTTTTTGAATAATTTACTATAGAAAAGGCAATCCCTGGCGCAATTAAAATTTGCGACAGTATAAAATTATTTTTTGAATAATTTACTATAGAAAACGCAATCCCTGGCGTAATTAAAATTTGCGACAGTAGAAAATTATTTTTTGCAAAATTTACTATAGAAATGGCAATCCCTGGCGCACTTAAAATTTGCGACAGTAAAAAATAATTTTTTGAAAAGTTTACTATAGAAAGGGCAATCCCTGGCGCATTTGAAATTTGCGACAGTAGAAAATTATTTTTTGAATAATTTACTATAGAAAAGGCAATCCCTGGCGCAATTAAAATTTGCGACAGTATAAAATTATTTTTTGAATAATTTACTATAGAAAAGGCAATCCCTGGCGCAATTAAAATTTGCGACAGTATAAAATTATTTTTTGAATAATTTACTATAGAAAAGGCAATCCCTGGCGGATTTGAAATTTGCGACAGTATAAAATTATTTTTTGAATAATTTACTATAGAAAAGGCAATCCCTGGCGTAATTAAAATTTGCGAAAGTATAAAATTATTTTTTGAATAATTTACTATAGAAAAGGCAATCCCTGGCGTAATTAAAATTTGCGACAGTAAAAAATTATTTTTTGAAAAGTTTACTATAGAAAAGGCAATCCCTGGCGGATTTGAAATTTGCGACAGTAGAAAATTATTTTTTGAATAATTTACTATAGAAAAGGCAATCCCTGGCGCAATTAAAATTTGCGACAGTATAAAATTATTTTTTGAATAATTTACTATAGAAAAGGCAATCCCTGGCGGATTTGAAATTTGCGACAGTAGAAAATTATTTTTTGAATAATTTACTATAGAAAAGGCAATCCCTGACGTAATTAAAATTTGCAACAGTTGAAAATTATTTTTTGAATAATTTACTATAGAAAAGGCAATCCCTGGCGCAATTAAAACTTGCGATAGTAAAAAATTATTTTTTGAATAATTTACTATAGAAAAGGCAATCCCTGGCGGATTTGAAATTTGCGACAGTAGAAAATTATTTTTTGAATAATTTACTATAGAAAAGGCAATCCCTGGCGTAATTAAAATTTGCGACAGTAAAAAATTATTTTTTGAATAATTTACTGTAGAAAAGGCAATCCCTGGCGTAATTAAAATTTGCGACAGTTGAAAATTATTATTTGCAAAATTTACTATAGAAAAGGCAATCCCTGGCGGATTTGAAATTTGCGACAGTTGAAAATTATTTTTTGAAAAGTTTACTATAGAAAAGGCAATCCCTGGCGTAATTAAAATTTGCGACAGTAAAAAATTATTTTTTGAATAATTTACTATAGAAAAGGCAATCCCTGGCGTAATTAAAATTTGCGACAGTATAAAATTATTTTTTGAATAATTTACTATAGAAAAGGCAATCCCTGGCGGATTTGAAATTTGCGACAGTTGAAAATTATTTTTTGAAAAGTTTCCTATAGAAAAGGCAATCCCTGTCGGATTTAAAATTTGCGACAGTAAAAAATTATTTTTTGAATAATTTACTATAGAAAAGGCAATCCCTGGCGTAATTAAAATTTGCGACAGTTGAAAATTATTTTTTGCAAAATTTACTATCAAAAAGGCACTCCCTGGCGGATTTGAAATTTGCGACAGTTGAAAATTATTTTTTGAAAAGTTTCCTATAGAAAAGGCAATCCCTGGCGGATTTAAAATTTGCGACAGTAAAAAATTATTTTTTGAATAATTTACTATAGAAAAGGCAATCCCTGGCGTAATTAAAATTTGCGACAGTATAAAATTATTTTTTGAATAATTTACTATAGAAAAGGCAATCCCTGGCGGATTTGAAATTTGCGACAGTTGAAAATTATTTTTTGAATAATTTACTATAGAAAAGGCAATCCCTGGCGTAATTAAAATTTGCGACAGTAAAAAATTATTTTTTGAATAATTTAGTATAGAAAAGGCAATCCCTGGCGTAATTAAAATTTGCGAGAGTATAAAATTATTTTTTGAATAATTTACTATAGAAAAGGCAATCCCTGGCGCAATTAAAATTTGCGACAGTATAAAATTATTTTTTGAATAATTTACTATAGAAAAGGAAATCCCTGGCGTAATTAAAATTTGCGACAGTTGAAAATTATTTTTTGAATAATTTACTATAGAAAAGGCAATCCCTGTCGTAATTAAAATTTGCGACAGTAAAAAATTATTTTTTGAATAATTTACTATAGAAAAGGCAATCCCTGGCGTAATTAAAATTTGCGACAGTTGAAAATTATTTTTTGAATAATTTACTATAGAAAAGGCAATCCCTGTCGTAATTAAAATTTGTGACAGTAAAAAATTATTTTTTGAATAATTTACTATATAAAAGGCAAGCCCTGGCGTAATTAAAATTTGCGACAGTATAAAATTATTTTTTGAAAAATTTACTATAGAAAAGGCAATCCCTGGCGTAATTAAAATTTGCGACAGTATAAAATTATTTTTTGAATAATTTACTATAGAAAAGGCAATCCCTGGCGCAATTAAAATTTGCGACAGTATAAAATTATTTTTTGAATAATTTACTAAAGAAAAGGCAATCCCTGGCGTAATTAAAATTTGCGACAGTTGAAAATTATTTTCTGAAAAGTTTCCTATAGAAAAGGCAATCCCTGGCGGATTTAAAATTTGCGACAGTAAAAAATTATTTTTTGAATAATTTACTATAGAAAAGGCAATCCCTGGCGTAATTAAAATTTGCGACAGTATAAAATTATTTTTTGAATAATTTACTATAGAAAAGGCAATCCCTGGCGGATTTGAAATTTGCGACAGTTGAAAATCTTTTTTTGAATAATTTACTATAGAAAAGGCAATCCCTGGCGGATTTGAAATTTGCGACAGTTGAAAATTATTTTTTGAATAATTTCCTATAGAAAAGGCAATCCCTGGCGTAATTAAAATTTGCGACAGTAGAAAATTATTTTTTGCAAAATTTACTATAGAAAAGGCAATCCCTGGCGCACTTAAAATTTGCGACAGTAAAAAATTATTTTTTGAAAAGTTTACTATAGAAAGGGCAATCCCTGGCGGATTTGAAATTTGCGACAGTAGAAAATTATTTTTTGAATAATTTACTATGGAAAAGGCAATCCCTGGCGCAATTAAAATTTGCGACAGTATAAAATTATTTTTTGAATAATTTACTATAGAAAAGGCAATCCCTGGCGCAATTAAAATTTGCGACAGTATAAAATTATTTTTTGAATAATTTACTATAGAAAAGGCAATTCCTGGCGGATCTGAAATTTGCGACAGTTGAAAATTATTTTTTGAATAATTTACTATAGAAAAGGCAATCCCTGGCGGATTTGAAATTTGCGACAGTTGAAAATTATTTTTTGAATAATTTACTATAGAAAAGGCAATCCCTGGCGCAATTAAAACTTGCGATAGTAAAAAATTATTTTTTGAATAATTTACTATAGAAAAGGCAATCCCTGGCGTAATTAAAATTTGCGACAGTAAAAAATTATTTTTTGAATAATTTAGTATAGAAAAGGCAATCCCTGGCGTAATTAAAATTTGCGACAGTTGAAAATTATTTTTTGAATAATTTACTATTGAAAAGGCAATCCCGGGGATATTTAAAATTTGCGACAGTAAAAAATTATTTTTTGAATAATTTACTATAGAAAAGGCAATCCCTGGCGCAATTAAAATTTGCGACAGTATAAAATTATTTTTTGAATAATTTACTATAGAAAAGGCAATCCCTGGCGGATTTGAAATTTGCGACAGTTGAAAATTATTTTTTGAGTAATTTACTATAGAAAAGGCAAACCCTGGCGTAATTAAAATTTGCGACAGTAGAAAATTATTTTTTGAATAATTTACTATAGAAAAGGCAATCCCTGGCGTAATTAAAATTTGCGACAGTATAAAATTATTTTTTGAATAATTTACTATAGAAAAGGCAATCCCTGGCGCAATTACATTTTGCGACAGTAGAAAATTATTTTTTGAATAATTTACTATAGAAAAGGCAATCCCTGGCGTAATTAAAATTTGCTACAGTTGAAAATTATTTTTTGAATAATTTACTATAGAAAAGGCAATCCCTGGCGTAATAAAAATTTGCGACAGTTGAAAATTATTTTTTGAATAATTTACTATAGAAAAGGCAATCCCTGGCGCAATTAAAATTTGCGACAGTAGAAAATTATTTTTTGAATAATTTACTATAGAAAAGGAAATCCCTGGCGTAATTAAAATTTGCGACAGTTGAAAATTATTTTTTGAATAATTTACTATAGAAAAGGCAATCCCTGCCGTAATTAAAATTTGCGACAGTATAAAATTATTTTTTGAATAACTTACTATAAAAAAGGCAATCCCTGGCGTAATTAAAATTAGCGACAGTAAAAAATTATTTTTTGAATAATTTACTATAGAAAAGGCAATCCCTGGCGTAATTAAAATTTGCGACAGTAGAAAATTATTTTTTGAATAATTTACTATAGAAAAGGCAATCCCTGGCGTAATTAAAATTTGCGACAGTATAAAATTATTTTTTGAATAATTTACTATAGAAAAGGCAATCCCTGGCGGATTTGAAATTTGCGACAGTTGAAAATTATTTTTTGAATAATTTACTATAGAAAAGGCAATCCCTGGCGGATTTGAAATTTGCGACAGTTGAAAATTATTTTTTGAATAATTTCCTATAGAAAAGGCAATCCCTGGCGTAATTAAAATTTGCGACAGTAGAAAATTATTTTTTGAAAAGTTTACTATAGAAAATGCAATCCCTGGCGGATTTAAAATTTGCGACAGTAAAACATTATTCTTTGAATAATTTACTATAGAAAAGGCAATCCCTGGCGTAATTAAAATTTGCGACAGTATAAAATTATTTTTTGAATAATTTACTATAGAAAAGGCAATCCCTGGCGGATTTGAAATTTGCGACAGTTGAAAATTATTTTTTGAATAATGTACTATAGATAAGGCAATCCCTGGCGGATTTGAAATTTGCGACAGTTGAAAATTATTTTTTGAATAATTTACTATAGAAAAGGCAATCCCTGGCGCAATTAAAATTTGCGACAGTATAAAATTATTTTTTGAATAATTTACTATAGAAAAGGCAATACCTGGCGGATCTGAAATTTGCGACAGTTGAAAATTATTTTTTGAATAATTTACTATAGAAAAGGCAATCCCTGGCGGATTTGAAATTTGCGACAGTTGAAAATTATTTTTTGAATAATTTACTATAGAAAAGGCAATCCCTGGCGCAATTAAAACTTGCGATAGTAAAAAATTATTTTTTGAATAATTTACTATAGAAAAGGCAATCCCTGGCGGATTTGAAATTTGCGACAGTTGAAAATTATTTTTTGAATAATTTACTATTGAAAAGGCAATCCCGGGGATATTTAAAATTTGCGACAGTAAAAAATTATTTTTTGAATAATTTACTATAGAAAAGGCAATCCCTGGCGCAATTAAAATTTGCGACAGTATAAAATTATTTTTTGAATAATTTACTATAGAAAAGGCAATCCCTGGCGGATTTGAAATTTGCGACAGTTGAAAATTATTTTTTGAGTAATTTACTATAGAAAAGGCAATCCCTGGCGTATTTAAAATTTGCGACAGTAGAAAATTATTTTTTGAATAATTTACTATAGAAAAGGCAATCCCTGGCGTAATTAAAATTTGCGACAGTATAAAATTATTTTTTGAATAACTTACTATAAAAAAGGCAATCCCTGGCGTAATTAAAATTAGCGACAGTAAAAAATTATTTTTTGAATAATTTACTATAGAAAAGGCAATCCCTGGCGTAATTAAAATTTGCGACAGTAGAAAATTATTTTTTGAATAATTTACTATTGAAAAGGCAATCCCGGGGATATTTAAAATTTGCGACAGTAAAAAATTATTTTTTGAATAATTTACTATAGAAAAGGCAATCCCTGGCGCAATTAAAATTTGCGACAGTATAAAATTATTTTTTAAATAATTTACTATAGAAAAGGCAATCCCTGGCGGATTTGAAATTTGCGACAGTTGAAAATTATTTTTTGAGTAATTTACAATAGAAAAGGCAATCCCTGGCGTAATTAAAATTTGCGACAGTAGAAAATTATTTTTTGAATAATTTACTATAGAAAAGGCAATCCCTGGCGTAATTAAAATTTGCGACAGTATAAAATTATTTTTTGAATAATTTACTATAGAAAAGGCAATCCCTGGCGCAATTACATTTTGCGACAGTGGAAAATTATTTTTTGAATAATTTACTATAGAAAAGGCAATCCCTGGCGTAATTAAAATTTGCTACAGTTGAAAATTATTTTTTGAATAATTTACTATAGAAAAGGCAATCCCTGGCGTAATTAAAATTTGCGACAGTTGAAAATTATTTTTTGAATAATTTACTATAGAAAAGGCAATCCCTGGCGCAATTAAAATTTGCGACAGTAGAAAATTATTTTTTGAATAATTTACTATAGAAAAGGAAATCCCTGGCGTAATTAAAATTTGCGACAGTTGAAAATTAATTTTTGAATAATTTACTATAGAAAAGGCAATCCCTGCCGTAATTAAAATTCGCGACAGTATAAAATTATTTTTTGAATAACTTACTATAAAAAAGGCAATCCCTGGCGTAATTAAAATTAGCGACAGTAAAAAATTATTTTTTGAATAATTTACTATAGAAAAGGCAATCCCTGGCGTAATTAAAATTTGCGACAGTAGAAAATTATTTTTTGAATAATTTACTATAGAAAAGGCAATCCCTGGCGTAATTAAAATTTGCGACAGTATAAAATTATTTTTTGAATAATTTACTATAGAAAAGGCAATCCCTGGCGGATTTGAAATTTGCGACAGTTGAAAATTATTTTTTGAATAATTTACTATAGAAAAGGCAATCCCTGGCGGATTTGAAATTTGCGACAGTTGAAAATTATTTTTTGAATAATTTCCTATAGAAAAGGCAATCCCTGGCGTAATTAAAATTTGCGACAGTAGAAAATTATTTTTTGAAAAGTTTACTATAGAAAATGCAATCCCTGGCGGATTTAAAATTTGCGACAGTAAAACATTATTCTTTGAATAATTTACTATAGAAAAGGCAATCCCTGGCGTAATTAAAATTTGCGACAGTATAAAATTATTTTTTGAATAATTTACTATAGAAAAGGCAATCCCTGGCGGATTTGAAATTTGCGACAGTTGAAAATTATTTTTTGAATAATGTACTATAGAAAAGGCAATCCCTGGCGGATTTGAAATTTGCGACAGTTGAAAATTATTTTTTGAATAATTTACTATAGAAAAGGCAATCCCTGGCGCAATTAAAACTTGCGATAGTAAAAAATTATTTTTTGAATAATTTACTATAGAATAGGCAATCCCTGGGATATTTAAAATTTGCGACAGTAGAAAATTATTTTTTGAATAATTTACTATAGAAAAGGCAATCCCTGGCGTAATTAAAATTTGCGACAGTTGAAAATTATTTTTTGAATAATTTACTATAGAAAAGGCAATCCCTGGCGGATTTAAAATTTGCGACAGTAAAAAATTATTTTTTGAATAATTTACTATAGAAAAGGCAATCCCTGGCGTAATTAAAATTTGCGACAGTATAAAATTATTTTTTGAATAATTTACTATAGAAAAGGCAGTCCCTGGCGGATTTGAAATTTGCGACATTTGAAAATTATTTTTTGAATAATTTACTATAGAAAAGGCAATCCCTGGCGGATTTGAATTTTGCGACAGTTGAAAACTATTTTTTGAATAATTTACTATAGAAAAGGCAATCCCTGGCGTAATTAAAATTTGCGACAGTAAAAAATTATTTTTTGAATAATTTACTATAGAAAAGGCAATCCCTGGCGTAATTAAAATTTGCGACAGTATAAAATTATTTTTTGAATAATTTACTATAGAAAAGGCAATCCCTGGCGTATTCAAAATTTGCGACAGTAGAAAATTATTTTTTGAATAATTTACTATAGAAAAGGCAATCCCTGGCGTAATTAAAATTTGCGACAGTAGAAAATTATTTTTTGAATAATTTACTATAGAAAAGGCAATCCCTGGCGGATTTGAAATTTGCGACAGTAAAAAATTATTTTTTTGCAAAATTTACTATAGAAAAGGCAATCCCTGGCGTATTTAAAATTTGCGACAGTATAAAATTATTTTTTGAATAATTTACTATAGAAAAGGCAATCCCTGGGATATTTAAAATTTGCGACAGTAAAAAATTATTTTTTGAATAATTTACTATAGAAAAGGCAATCCCTGGCGCAATTAAAATTTGCGACAGTATAAAATTCTTTTTTGAATAATTTACTATAGAAAAGGCAATCACTGGCGTAATTAAAATTTGCGACAGTATAAAATTATTTTTTGAATAATTTACTATAGAAAAGGCAATCCCTGGCGTAATTAAAATTTGCGACAGTAGAAAATTATTTTTTGAATAATTTACTATAGAAAAGGCAATCCCTGGCGGATTTGAAATTTGCCACAGTAAAAAATTATTATTTTGCAAAATTTACTATAGAAAAGGCAATCCCTGGCGTATTTAAAATTTGCGACAGTATAAAATTATTTTTTGAATAATTTACTATAGAAAAGGCAATCCCTGGCGTAATTAAAATTTGCGACAGTAGAAAATTATTTTTTGAATAAATTACTATAGAAAAGGCAATCCCTGGCGGATTTGAAATTTGCGACAGTTGAAAATTAGTTTTTGAATAATTTTCTATAGAAAAGGCAATCCCTAGGATATTTAAAATTTGCGACAGTTAAAAAAATATTTTTTGAATAATTTACTATAGAAAAGGCAATCCCTGGCGCAATTAAAATTTGCGACAGTATAAAATTATTTTTTGAATAATTTACTATAGAAAAGGCAATCCCTGGCGTAATTAAAATTTGCGACAGTATAAAATTATTTTTTGAATAATTTACTATAGAAAAGGCAATCCCTGGCGTAATTAAAATTTGCGACAGTAGAAAATTATTTTTTGAATAATTTACTATAGAAAAGGCAATCCCTGGCGTAATTAAAATTTGCGACAGTATAAAATTATTTTTTGAATAATTTACTATAGAAAAGGCAATCCCTGGCGTAATTAAAATTTGCGACAGTAGAAAATTATTTTTTGAATAATTTACTATAGAAAAGGCAATCCCTGTCGGATTTGAAATTTGCCACAGTAAAAAATTATTTTTTTGCAAAATTTACTATAGAAAAGGCAATCCCTGGCGTATTTAAAATTTGCGACAGTATAAAATTATTTTTTGAATAATTTACTATAGAAAAGGCAATCCCTGGCGTAATTAAAATTTGCGACAGTAGAAAATTATTTTTTGAATAAATTACTATAGAAAAGGCAATCCCTGGCGGATTTGAAATTTGCGACAGTTGAAAATTATTTTTTGAATAATTTACTATAGAAAAGGCAATCCCTGGCGTAATTAAAATTTGCGACAGTAGAAAATTATTTTTTGAATAATTTACTATAGAAAAGGCAATCCCTGGTGCAATTAAAACTTGCCATAGTAAAAAATTATTTTTTGAATAATTTACTATAGAAAAGGCAATCCCTGGCGGATTTGAAATTTGCGACAGTAAAAAATTATTTTTTTTGCAAAATTTACTACAGAAAATGCAATCCCTGGCGTATTTAAAATTTGCGACAGTATAAAATTATTTTTTGAATAATTTACTATAGAAAAGGCAATCCTTGGGATATTTAAAATTTGCGACAGTAAAAAATTATTTTTTGAATAATTTCTATAGAAAAGGCAATCCCTGGCGTAATTACATTTTGCGACAGTAGAAAATTATTTTTTGAATAATTTACTATAGAAAAGGCAATCCCTGGCGTAATTAAAATTTGCTACAGTTGAAAATTATTTTTTGAATAATTTACTATAGAAAAGGCAATCCCTGGCGTAATTAAAATCTGCGACAGTTGAAAATTATTTTTTGAATAATTTACTATAGAAAAGGCAATCCCTGGCGCAATTAAAATTTGCGACAGTAGAAAATTATTTTTTGAATAATTTACTATTGAAAAGGCAATCCCGGGGATATTTAAAATTTGCGACAGTAAAAAATTATTTTTTGAATAATTTACTATAGAAAAGGCAATCCCTGGCGCAATTAAAATTTGCGACAGTATAAAATTATTTTTTGAATAATTTACTATAGAAAAGGCAATCCCTGGCGGATTTGAAATTTGCGACAGTTGAAAATTATTTTTTGAGTAATTTACTATAGAAAAGGCAATCCCTGGCGTAATTAAAATTTGCGACAGTAGAAAATTATTTTTTGAATAATTTACTATAGAAAAGGCAATCCCTGGCGTAATTAAAATTTGCGACAGTATAAAATTATTTTTTGAATAATTTACTATAGAAAAGGCAATCCCTGGCGCAATTACATTTTGCGACAGTAGAAAATTATTTTTTGAATAATTTACTATAGAAAAGGCAATCCCTGGCGTAATTAAAATTTGCTACAGTTGAAAATTATTTTTTGAATAATTTACTATAGAAAAGGCAATCCCTGGCGTAATTAAAATCTGCGACAGTTGAAAATTATTTTTTGAATAATTTACTATAGAAAAGGCAATCCCTGGCGCAATTAAAATTTGCGACAGTAGAAAATTATTTTTTGAATAATTTACTATAGAAAAGGAAATCCCTGGCGTAATTAAAATTTGCGACAGTTGAAAATTATTTTTTGAATAATTTACTATAGATAAGGCAATCCCTGCCGTAATTAAAATTTGCGACAGTATAAAATTATTTTTTGAATAACTTACTATAAAAAAGGCAATCCCTGGCGTAATTAAAATTAGCGACAGTAAAAAATTATTTTTTGAATAATTTACTATAGAAAAGGCAATCCCTGGCGTAATTAAAATTTGCGACAGTAGAAAATTATTTTTTGAATAATTTACTATAGAAAAGGCAATCCCTGGCGTAATTAAAATTTGCGACAGTATAAAATTATTTTTTGAATAATTTACTATAGAAAAGGCAATCCCTGGCGGATTTGAAATTAGCGACAGTAAAAAATTATTTTTTGAATAATTTACTATAGAAAAGGCAATCCCTGGCGTAATTAAAATTTGCGACAGTAGAAAATTATTTTTTGAATAATTTACTATAGAAAAGGCAATCCCTGGCGTAATTAAAATTTGCGACAGTATAAAATTATTTTTTGAATAATTTACTATAGAAAAGGCAATCCCTGGCGGATTTGAAATTTGCGACAGTTGAAAATTATTTTTTGAATAATTTACTATAGAAAAGGCAATCCCTGGCGGATTTGAAATTTGCGACAGTTGAAAATTATTTTTTGAATAATTTCCTATAGAAAAGGCAATCCCTGGCGTAATTAAAATTTGCGACAGTAGAAAATTATTTTTTGAAAAGTTTACTATAGAAAATGCAATCCCTGGCGGATTTAAAATTTGCGACAGTAAAACATTATTCTTTGAATAATTTACTATAGAAAAGGCAATCCCTGGCGTAATTAAAATTTGCAACAGTATAAAATTATTTTTTGAATAATTTACTATAGAAAAGGCAATCCCTGGCGGATTTGAAATTTGCGACAGTTGAAAATTATTTTTTGAATAATGTACTATAGAAAAGGCAATCCCTGGCGGATTTGAAATTTGCGACAGTTGAAAATTATTTTTTGAATAATTTACTATAGAAAAGGCAATCCCTGGCGCAATTAAAACTTGCGATAATAAAAAATTATTTTTTGAATAATTTACTATAGAAAAGGCAATCCCTGGGATATTTAAAATTTGCGACAGTAGAAAATTATTTTTTGAATAATTTACTATAGAAAAGGCAATCCCTGGCGTAATTAAAATTTGCGACAGTTGAAAATTATTTTTTGAATAATTTACTATAGAAAAGGCAATCCCTGGCGGATTTAAAATTTGCGACAGTAAAAAATTATTTTTTGAATAATTTACTATAGAAAAGGCAATCCCTGGCGTAATTAAAATTTGCGACAGTATAAAATTATTTTTTGAATAATTTACTATAGAAAAGGCAGTCCCTGGCGGATTTGAAATTTGCGACATTTGAAAATTATTTTTTGAATAATTTACTATAGAAAAGGCAATCCCTGGCGGATTTGAATTTTGCGACAGTTGAAAATTATTTTTTGAATAATTTACTATAGAAAAGGCAATCCCTGGCGTAATTAAAATTTGCGACAGTAAAAAATTATTTTTTGAATAATTTACTATAGAAAAGGCAATCCCTGGCGTAATTAAAATTTGCGACAGTATAAAATTATTTTTTGAATAATTTACTATAGAAAAAGCAATCCCTGGCGTATTCAAAATTTGCGACAGTAGAAAATTATTTTTTGAATAATTTACTATAGAAAAGGCAATCCCTGGCGTAATTAAAATTTGCGACAGTAGAAAATTATTTTTTGAATAATTTACTATAGAAAAGGCAATCCCTGGCGGATTTGAAATTTGCGACAGTAAAAAATTATTTTTTTGCAAAATTTGCTATAGAAAAGGCAATCCCTGGCGTATTTAAAATTTGCGACAGTATAAAATTATTTTTTGAATAATTTACTATAGAAAAGGCAATCCCTGGGATATTTAAAATTTGCGACAGTAAAAAATTATATTTTGAATAATTTACTATAGAAAAGGCAATCCCTGGCGCAATTAAAATTTGCGACAGTATAAAATTATTTTTTGAATAATTTACTATAGAAAAGGCAATCACTGGCGTAATTAAAATTTGCGACAGTATAAAATTATTTTTTGAATAATTTACTATAGAAAAGGCAATCCCTGGCGTAATTAAAATTTGCGACAGTAGAAAATTATTTTTTGAATAATTTTCTATAGAAAAGGCAACCCCTAGGATATTTAAAATTTGCGACAGTAAAAAAATATTTTTTGAATAATTTACTATAGAAAAGGCAATCCCTGGCGCAATTAAAATTTGCGACAGTATAAAATTATTTTTTGAATAATTTACTATAGAAAAGGCAATCCCTGGCGTAATTAAAATTTGCGACAGTATAAAATTATTTTTTGAATAATTTACTATAGAAAAGGCAATCCCTGGCGTAATTAAAATTTGCGACAGTAGAAAATTATTTTTTGAATAATTTACTATAGAAAAGGCAATCCCTGGCGTAATTAAAATTTGCGACAGTATAAAATTATTTTTTGAATAATTTACTATAGAAAAGGCAATCCCTGGCGTAATTAAAATTTGCGACAGTAGAAAATTATTTTTTGAATAATTTACTATAGAAAAGGCAATCCCTGTCGGATTTGAAATTTGCCACAGTAAAAAATTATTTTTTTGCAAAATTTACTATAGAAAAGGCAATCCCTGGCGTATTTAAAATTTGCGACAGTATAAAATTATTTTTTGAATAATTTACTATAGAAAAGGCAATCCCTGGCGTAATTAAAATTTGCGACAGTAGAAAATTATTTTTTGAATAAATTACTATAGAAAAGGCAATCCCTGGCGGATTTGAAATTTGCGACAGTTGAAAATTATTTTTTGAATAATTTACTATAGAAAAGGCAATCCCTGGCGTAATTAAAATTTGCGACAGTAGAAAATTATTTTTTGAATAATTTACTATAGAAAAGGCAATCCCTGGCGCAATTAAAACTTGCCATAGTAAAAAATTATTTTTTGAATAATTTACTATAGAAAAGGCAATCCCTGGCGGATTTGAAATTTGCGACAGTAAAAAATTATTTTTTTGCAAAATTTACTATAGAAAAGGCAATCCCTGGCGTATTTAAAATTTGCGACAGTATAAAATTATTTTTTGAATAATTTACTATAGAAAAGGCAATCCTTGGGATATTTAAAATTTGCGACAGTAAAAAATTATTTTTTGAATAATTTCTATAGAAAAGGCAATCCCTGGCGTAATTAAAATTTGCGACAGTAGAAAATTATTTTTTGAATAATTTACTATAGAAAAGGCAATCCCTGGCGTAATTAAAATTTGCGACAGTAAAAAATTATTTTTTGAATAATTTACTATAGAAAAGGCAATCCCTGGCGCAATTAAAATTTGAGACAGTATAAAATTATTTTTTGAATAGTTTACTATAGAAAAGGCAATCCCTGGCGTAATTAAAATTTGCGACAGTATAAAATTATTTTTTGAATAATTTACTATAGAAAAGGCAATCCCTGGCGTAATTAAAATTTGCGACAGTAAAAAATTATTTTTTGAAAAGTTTACTATAGAAAAGGCAATCCCTGGCGGATTTGAAATTTGCGACAGTAGAAAATTATTTTTTGAATAATTTACTATAGAAAAGGCAATCCCTGGCGTAATTAAAATTTGCGACAGTAAAAAATTATTTTTTGAATAATTTACTATAGAAAAGGCAATCCCTGGGATATTTAAAATTTGCGACAGTAAAAAATTATTTTTTGAATAATTTACTATAGAAAAGGCAATCCCTGGCGCAATTAAAATTTGCGACAGTTGAAAATTATTTTTTGAATAATTTACTATAGAAAAGGTAATCCCTGGCGTAATTAAAATTTGCGACAGTTGAAAATTATTTTTTGAATAATTTACTATAGAAAAGGCAATCCTTGGCGCAATTAAAATTTGCGACAGTATAAATCTATTTTTTGAATAATTTACTATAGAAAAGGCAATCCCTGGCGTAATTAAAATTTGCGACAGTAGAAAATTATTTTTTGGATAATTTACTATAGAAAAGGCAATCCCTGGCGTAATTAAAATTTGCGACAGTATAAAATTATTTTTTGAATAATTTACTATAGAAAAGGCAATCCCTGGCGTAATTAAAATTTGCGACAGTAAAAAATTATTTTTTGAAAAGTTTACTATAGAAAAGGCAATCCCTGGCGTATTTGAAATTTGCGACAGTAGAAAATTATTTTTTGAATAATTTACTATAGAAAACGCAATCCCTGGCGCAATTAAAATTTGCGACAGTATAAAATTATTTTTTGAATAATTTACTATAGAAAAGGCAATCCCTGGCGGATTTGAAATTTGCGTCAGTAGAAAATTATTTTTTGAATAATTTACTATAGAAAAGGCAATCGCTGGCGTAATTAAAATTTGCGACAGTTGAAAATTATTTTTTTGAATAATTTACTATAGAAAAGGCAATCCCTGGCGCAATTAAAACTTGCGATAGTAAAAAATCATTTTTTGAATAATTTACTATAGAAAAGGCAATCCCTGGCGGATTTGAAATTTGCGACAGTAGAAAATTATTTTTTGAATAATTTACTATAGAAAAGGCATTCCCTGGCGTAATTAAAATTTGCGACAGTTGAAATATATTTTTTGAATAATTTACTATAGAAAAGGCAATCCCTGGCGCAATTAAAATTTGCGACAGTATAAAATTATTTTTTGAATAATTTACTATAGAAAAGGCAATCCCTGGCGTAATTAAAATTTGCGACAGTATAAAATTATTTTTTGAATAATTTACTATAGAAAAGGCAATCCCTGGCGGATTTGAAATTTGCGACAGTTGAAAATTATTTTTTGAATAATGTACTATAGAAAAGGCAATCCCTGGCGGATTTGAAATTTGCGACAGTTGAAAATTATTTTTTGAATAATTTACTATAGAAAAGGCAATCCCTGGCGCAATTAAAACTTGCGATAGTAAAAAATTATTTTTTGAATAATTTACTATAGAAAAGGCAATCCCTGGGATATTTAAAATTTGCGACAGTAGAAAATTATTTTTTGAATAATTTACTATAGAAAAGGCAATCCCTGGCGTAATTAAAATTTGCGACAGTTGAAAATTATTTTTTGAATAATTTACTATAGAAAAGGCAATCCCTGGCGGATTTAAAATTTGCGACAGTAAAAAATTATTTTTTGAATAATTTACTATAGAAAAGGCAATCCCTGGCGTAATTAAAATTTGCGACAGTATAAAATTATTTTTTGTATAATTTACTATAGAAAAGGCAGTCCCTGGCGGATTTGAAATTTGCGACAGTTGAAAATTATTTTTTGAATAATTTACTATAGAAAAGGCAATCCCTGGCGGATTTGAAATTTGCGACAGTTGAAAATTATTTTTTGAATAATTTACTATAGAAAAGGCAATCCCTGGCGTAATTAAAATTTGCGACAGTAAAAAATTATTTTTTGAATAATTTACTATAGAAAAGGCAATCCCTGGCGTAATTATAATTTGCGACAGTATAAAATTATTTTTTTGAATAATTTACTGTAGAAAAGGCAATCCCTGGCGTATTTAAAATTTGCGACAGTAGAAAATTATTTTTTGAATAATTTACTATAGAAAAGGCAATCCCTGGCGTAATTAAAATTTGCGACAGTAGAAAATTATTTTTTGAATAATTTACTATAGAAAAGGCAATCCCTGGCGGATTTGAAATTTGCGACAGTAAAAAATTATTTTTTTGCAAAATTTACTATAGAAAAGGCAATCCCTGGCGTATTTAAAATTTGCGACAGTATAAAATTATTTTTTGAATAATTTACTACAGAAAAGGCAATCCCTGGGATATTTAAAATTTGCGACAGTAAAAAATTATTTTTTGAATAATTTACTATAGAAAAGGCAATCCCTGGCGCAATTAAAATTTGCGACAGTATAAAATTATTTTTTGAATAATTTACTATAGAAAAGGCAATCACTGGCGTAATTAAAATTTGCGACAGTATAAAATTATTTTTTGAATAATTTACTACAGAAAAGGCAATCCCTGGCGTAATTAAAATTTGCGACAGTAGAAAATTATTTTTTGAATAATTTACTATAGAAAAGGCAATCCCTGGCGGATTTGAAATTTGCCACAGTAAAAAATTATTTTTTTGCAAAATTTACTATAGAAAAGGCAATCCCTGGCGTATTTAAAATTTGCGACAGTATAAAATTATTTTTTGAATAATTTACTATAGAAAAGGCAATCCCTGGCGTAATTAAAATTTGCGACAGTAGAAAATTACTTTTTGAATAAATTACTATAGAAAAGGCAATCCCTGGCGTAATTAAAATTTGCGACAGTATAAAATTATTTTTTGAATAATTTACTATAGAAAAGGCAATCCCTGGCGTAATTAAAATTTGCGATAGTAGAAAATTATTTTTTGAATAATTTACTATAGAAAAGGCAATCCCTGGCGGATTTGAAATTTGCGACAGTAAAAAATTATTTTTTTGCAAAATTTACTATAGAAAAGGCAATCCCTGGCGTATTTAAAATTTGCGACAGTATAAAATTATTTTTTGAATAATTTACTATAGAAAAGGCAATCCCTGGCGTAATTAAAATTTGCGAAAGTAGAAAATTATTTTTTGAATAAATTACTATAGAAAAGGCAATCCCTGGCGTAATTAAAATTTGCGACAGTTGAAAATTATTTTTTGAATAATTTACTATAGAAAAGGCAATCCCTGGCGTAATTAAAATTTGCGACAGTAAAAAATTATTTTTTGAATAATTTACTATAGAAAAGGCAATCCCTGGCGCAATTAAAATTTGCGACAGTATAAAATTATTTTTTGAATAATTTACTATCGAAAAGGCAATCCCTGGCGTAATTAAAATTTGCGACAGTAGAAAATTATTTCTTGAATAATTTACTAGAGAAAAGGCAATCCCTGGCGTAATTAAAATTTGCGACAGTAGAAAATTATTTTTTGAATAATTTACTATAGAAAAGGCAATCCCTGGCGTAATTAAAATTTGCGACAGTAGAAAATTATTTTTTGAATAATTTACTATAGAAAAGGCAATCCCTGGCGCAATTAAAATTTGCGACAGTATACAATTATTTTTTGAAGAATTTACTATAGAAAAGGCAATCCCTGGCGCAATTAAAATTTGCGACAGTATAAAATTATTTTTTGAATAATTTACTATAGAAAAGGCAATCCCTGGCGGATTTGAAATTTGCGACAGTTGAAAATTATTTTTTGAATAATGTACTATAGAAAAGGCAATCCCTGGGATATTTAAAATTTTCGACAGTAAAAAATTATTTTTTGAATAATTTACTATAGAAAAGGCAATCCCTGGCGCAATTAAAATTTGCGACAGTATAAAATTATTTTTTGAATAATTTACAATAGAAAAGGCAATCCCTGGCGTAATAAAAATTTGGGACAGTATAAAATTATTTTTTGAATAATTTACTATAGAAAAGGCAATCCCTGGCGTAATTAAAATTTGCGACAGTAGAAAATTATTTTTTGAATAATTTACTATAGAAAAGGCAATCCCTGGCGTAATTAAAATTTGCGACAGTATAAAATTATTTTTTGAATAATTTACTATAGAAAAGGCAATCCCTGGCGTAATTAAAATTTGCGACAGTAGAAAATTATTTTTTGAATAATTTACTATAGAAAAGGCAATCCCTGGCGGATTTGAAATTTGCCACAGAAAAAATTATTTTTTTGCAAAATTTACTATAGAAAAGGCAATCCCTGGCGTATTTAAAATTTGCGACAGTATAAAATAATTTTTTGAATAATTTACTATAGAAAAGGCAATCCCTGGCGCAATTAAAACTTGCGATAGTAAAAAATTATTTTTTGAATAATTTACTATAGAAAAGGCAATCCCTGGGATATTTAAAATTTGCGACAGTAGAAAATTATTTTTTGAATAATTTACTATAGAAAAGGCAATCCCTGGCGTAATTAAAATTTGCGACAGTTGAAAATTATTTTTTGAATAATTTACTATAGAAAAGGCAATCCCTGGCGGATTTAAAATTTGCGACAGTAAAAAATTATTTTTTGAATAATTTACTATAGAAAAGGCAATCCCTGGCGTAATTAAAATTTGCGACAGTATAAAATTATTTTTTGAATAATTTACTATAGAAAAGGCAGTCCCTGGCGGATTTGAAATTTGCGACAGTTGAAAATTATTTTTTGAATAATTTACTATAGAAAAGGCAATCCCTGGCGGATTTGAAATTTGCGACAGTTGAAAATTATTTTTTGAATAATTTACTATAGAAAAGGCAATCCCTGGCGTAATTAAAATTTGCGACAGTAAAAAATTATTTTTTGAATAATTTACTATAGAAAAGGCAATCCCTGGCGTAATTAAAATTTGCGACAGTATAAAATTATTTTTTTGAATAATTTACTATAGAAAAGGCAATCCCTGGCGTATTTAAAATTTGCGACAGTAGAAAATTATTTTTTGAATAATTTACTATAGAAAAGGCAATCCCTGGCGTAATTAAAATTTGCGACAGTAGAAAATTATTTTTTGAATAATTTACTATAGAAAAGGCAATCCCTGGCGGATTTGAAATTTGCGACAGTAAAAAATTATTTTTTTGCAAAATTTACTATAGAAAAGGCAATCCCTGGCGTATTTAAAATTTGCGACAGTATAAAATTATTTTTTGAATAATTTACTACAGAAAAGGCAATCCCTGGGATATTTAAAATTTGCGACAGTAAAAAATTATTTTTTGAATAATTTACTATAGAAAAGGCAATCCCTGGCGCAACTAAAATTTGCGACAGTATAAAATTATTTTTTGAATAATTTACTAGAGAAAAGGCAATCACTGGCGTAATTAAAATTTGCGACAGTATAAAATTATTTTTTGAATAATTTACTACAGAAAAGGCAATCCCTGGCGTAATTAAAATTTGCGACAGTAGAAAATTATTTTTTGAATAATTTACTATAGAAAAGGCAATCCCTGGCGGATTTGAAATTTGCCACAGTAAAAAATTATTTTTTTGCAAAATTTACTATAGAAAAGGCAATCCCTGGCGTATTTAAAATTTGCGACAGTATAAAATTATTTTTTGAATAATTTACTATAGAAAAGGCAATCCCTGGCGTAATTAAAATTTGCGACAGTAGAAAATTACTTTTTGAATAAATTACTATAGAAAGCAATCCCTGGCGGATTGAAATTTGCGACAGTTGAAAATTATTTTTTGAATAATTTTCTAAAGAAAAGGCAATCCCTGGGATATTTAAAATATGCGACAGTAAAAAATTATTTTTGAATAATTTACTATAGAAAAGGCAATCCGTGGCGCAATTAAAATTTGCGACAGTATAAAATTATTTTTTGAATAATTTACTATAGAAAAGGCAATCCCTGGCGTAATTAAAATTTGCGACAGTATAAAATTATTTTTTGAATAATTTACTATAGAAAAGGCAATCCCTGGCGTAATTAAAATTTGCGACAGTAGAAAAATATTTTTGAATAATTTACTATAGAAAAGGCAATCCCTGGCGTAATTAAAATTTGCGACAGTATAAAATTATTTTTTGAATAATTTACTGTAGAAAAGGCAATCCCTGGCGTAATTAAAATTTGCGACAGTAGAAAATTATTTTTTGAATAATTTACTATAGAAAAGGCAATCCCTGGCGGATTTGAAATTTGCGACAGTAAAAAATTATTTTTTTGCAAAATTTACTATAGAAAAGGCAATCCCTGGCGTATTTAAAATTTGCGACAGTATAAAATTATTTTTTGAATAATTTACTATAGAAAAGGCAATCCCTGGCGTAATTAAAATTTGCGACAGTAGAAAATTATTTTTTGAATAAATTACTATAGAAAAGGCAATCCCTGGCGTAATTAAAATTTGCGACAGTTGAAAATTATTTTTTGAATAATTTACTATAGAAAAGGCAATCCCTGGCGTAATTAAAATTTGCGACAGTAAAAAATTATTTTTTGAATAATTTACTATAGAAAAGGCAATCCCTGGCGCAATTAAAATTTGCGACAGTATAAAATTATTTTTTGAATAATTTACTATCGAAAAGGCAATCCCTGGCGTAATTAAAATTTGCGACAGTAGAAAATTATTTCTTGAATAATTTACTATAGAAAAGGCAATCCCTGGCGTAATTAAAATTTGCGACAGTAGAAAATTATTTTTTGAATAATTTACTATAGAAAAGGCAATCCCTGGCGTAATTAAAATTTGCGACAGTAGAAAATTATTTTTTGAATAATTTACTATAGAAAAGGCAATCCCTGGCGCAATTAAAATTTGCGACAGTATACAATTATTTTTTGAAGAATTTACTATAGAAAAGGCAATCCCTGGCGCAATTAAAATTTGCGACAGTATAAAATTATTTTTTGAATAATTTACTATAGAAAAGGCAATCCCTGGCGTAATTAAAATTTGCGACAGTATAAAATTATTTTTTGAATAATTTACTATAGAAAAGGCAATCCCTGGCGTAATTAAAATTTGCGACAGTAGAAAATTATTTTTTGAATAATTTACTATAGAAAAGGCAATCCCTGGCGGATTTGAAATTTGCCACAGAAAAAATTATTTTTTTGCAAAATTTACTATAGAAAAGGCAATCCCTGGCGTATTTAAAATTTGCGACAGTATAAAATAATTTTTTGAATAATTTACTATAGAAAAGGCAATCCCTGGCGTAATTAAAATTTGCGACAGTAGAAAATTATTTTTTGAATAAATTACTATAGAAAAGGCAATCCCTGGCGGATTTGAAATTTGCGACAGTTGAAAATTATTTTTTGAATAATTTACTATAGAAAAGGCAATCCCTGGCGTAATTAAAATTTGCGACAGTAGAAAATTACTTTTTGAATAATTTACTATAGAAAAGGCAATCCCTGGCGCAATTAAAACTTGCCATAGTAAAAAATTATTTTTTGAATAATTTACTATAGAAAAGGCAATCCCTGGCGGATTTGAAATTTGCGACAGTAAAAAATTATTTTTTTGCAAAATTTACTATAGAAAAGGCAATCCCTGGCGTATTTAAAATTTGCGACAGTATAAAATTATTTTTTGAATAATTTACTATAGAAAAGGCAATCCCTGGCGCAATTAAAACTTGCGATAGTAAAAAATTATTTTTTGAATAATTTACTATAGAAAAGGCAATCCCTGGGATATTTAAAATTTGCGACAGTAGAAAATTATTTTTTGAATAATTTACTATAGAAAAGGCAATCCCTGGCGTAATTAAAATTTGCGACAGTTGAAAATTATTTTTTGAATAATTTACTATAGAAAAGGCAATCCCTGGCGGATTTAAAATTTGCGACAGTAAAAAATTATTTTTTGAATAATTTACTATAGAAAAGGCAATCCCTGGCGTAATTAAAATTTGCGACAGTATAAAATTATTTTTTGAATAATTTACTATAGAAAAGGCAGTCCCTGGCGGATTTGAAATTTGCGACAGTTGAAAATTATTTTTTGAATAATTTACTATAGAAAAGGCAATCCCTGGCGGATTTGAAATTTGCGACAGTTGAAAATTATTTTTTGAATAATTTACTATAGAAAAGGCAATCCCTGGCGTAATTAAAATTTGCGACAGTAAAAAATTATTTTTTGAATAATTTACTATAGAAAAGGCAATCCCTGGCGTAATTAAAATTTGCGACAGTATAAAATTATTTTTTTGAATAATTTACTATAGAAAAGGCAATCCCTGGCGTATTTAAAATTTGCGACAGTAGAAAATTATTTTTTGAATAATTTACTATAGAAAAGGCAATCCCTGGCGTAATTAAAATTTGCGACAGTAGAAAATTATTTTTTGAATAATTTACTATAGAAAAGGCAATCCCTGGCGGATTTGAAATTTGCGACAATAAAAAATTATTTTTTTGCAAAATTTACTATAGAAAAGGCAATCCCTGGCGTATTTAAAATTTGCGACAGTATAAAATTATTTTTTGAATAATTTACTACAGAAAAGGCAATCCCTGGGATATTTAAAATTTGCGACAGTAAAAAATTATTTTTTGAATAATTTACTATAGAAAAGGCAATCCCTGGCGCAATTAAAATTTGCGACAGTATAAAATTATTTTTTGAATAATTTACTATAGAAAAGGCAATCACTGGCGTAATTAAAATTTGCGACAGTATAAAATTATTTTTGGAATAATTTACTACAGAAAAGGCAATCCCTGGCGTAATTAAAATTTGCGACAGTAGAAAATTATTTTTTGAATAATTTACTATAGAAAAGGCAATCCCTGGCGGATTTGAAATTTGCCACAGTAAAAAATTATTTTTTTGCAAAATTTACTATAGAAAAGGCAATCCCTGGCGTATTTAAAATTTGCGACAGTATAAAATTATTTTTTGAATAATTTACTATAGAAAAGGCAATCCCTGGCGTAATTAAAATTTGCGACAGTAGAAAATTACTTTTTGAATAAATTACTATAGAAAGCAATCCCTGGCGGATTTGAAATTTGCGACAGTTGAAAATTATTTTTTGAATAATTTTCTATAGAAAAGGCAATCCCTGGGATATTTAAAATATGCGACAGTAAAAAATTATTTTTTGAATAATTTACTATAGAAAAGGCAATCCGTGGCGCAATTAAAATTTGCGACAGTATAAAATTATTTTTTGAATAATTTACTATAGAAAAGGCAATCCCTGGCGTAATTAAAATTTGCGACAGTATAAAATTATTTTTTGAATAATTTACTATAGAAAAGGCAATCCCTGGCGTAATTAAAATTTGCGACAGTAGAAAATTATTTTTTGAATAATTTACTATAGAAAAGGCAATCCCTGGCGTAATTAAAATTTGCGACAGTATAAAATTATTTTTTGAATAATTTACTATAGAAAAGGCAATCCCTGGCGTAATTAAAATTTGCGACAGTAGAAAATTATTTTTTGAATAATTTACTATAGAAAAGGCAATCCCTGGCGGATTTGAAATTTGCGACAGTAAAAAATTATTTTTTTGCAAAATTTACTATAGAAAAGGCAATCCCTGGCGTATTTAAAATTTGCGACAGTATAAAATTATTTTTTGAATAATTTACTATAGAAAAGGCAATCCCTGGCGTAATTAAAATTTGCGACAGTAGAAAATTATTTTTTGAATAAATTACTATAGAAAAGGCAATCCCTGGCGTAATTAAAATTTGCGACAGTTGAAAATTATTTTTTGAATAATTTACTATAGAAAAGGCAATCCCTGGCGTAATTATAATTTGCGACAGTAAAAAATTATTTTTTGAATAGTTTACTATAGAAAAGGCAATCCCTGGCGCAATTAAAATTTGCGACAGTATAAAATTATTTTTGGAATAATTTACTACAGAAAAGGCAATCCCTGGCGTAATTAAAATTTGCGACAGTAGAAAATTATTTTTTGAATAATTTACTATAGAAAAGGCAATCCCTGGCGGATTTGAAATTTGCCACAGTAAAAAATTATTTTTTTGCAAAATTTACTATAGAAAAGGCAATCCCTGGCGTATTTAAAATTTGCGACAGTATAAAATTATTTTTTGAATAATTTACTATAGAAAAGGCAATCCCTGGCGTAATTAAAATTTGCGACAGTAGAAAATTACTTTTTGAATAAATTACTATAGAAAGCAATCGCTGGCGGATTTGAAATTTGCGACAGTTGAAAATTATTTTTTGAATAATTTTCTATAGAAAAGGCAATCACTGGGATATTTAAAATATGCGACAGTAAAAAATTATTTTTTGAATAATTTACTATAGAAAAGGCAATCCGTGGCGCAATTAAAATTTGCGACAGTATAAAATTATTTTTTGAATAATTTACTATAGAAAAGGCAATCCCTGGCGGATTTGAAATTTGCGACAGTAAAAAATTATTTTTTTGCAAAATTTACTATAGAAAAGGCAATCCCTGGCGTATTTAAAATTTGCGACAGTATAAAATTATTTTTTGAATAATTTACTATAGAAAAGGCAATCCCTGGCGTAATTAAAATTTGCGACAGTAGAAAATTATTTTTTGAATAAATTACTATAGAAAAGGCAATCCCTGGCGTAATTAAAATTTGCGACAGTAGAAAATTATTTTTTGAATAATTTACTATAGAAAAGGCAATCCCTGGCGCAATTAAAATTTGCGACAGTATACAATTATTTTTTGAAGAATTTACTATAGAAAAGGCAATCCCTGGCGCAATTAAAATTTGCGACAGTATAAAATTATTTTTTGAATAATTTACTATAGAAAAGGCAATCCCTGGCGGATTTGAAATTTGCGACAGTTGAAAATTATTTTTTGAATAATTTACTATAGAAAAGGCAATCCCTGAGATATTTAAAATTTTCGACAGTAAAAAATTATTTTTTGAATAATTTACTATAGAAAAGGCAATCCCTGGCGCAATTAAAATTTGCGACAGTATAAAATTATTTTTTGAATAATTTACTATAGAAAAGGCAATCCCTGGCGTAATAAAAATTTGGGACAGTATAAAATTATTTTTTGAATAATTTACTATAGAAAAGGCAATCCCTGGCGTAATTAAAATTTGCGACAGTAGAAAATTATTTTTTGAATAATTTACTATAGAAAAGGCAATCCCTGGCGGATTTGAAATTTGCCACAGAAAAAATTATTTTTTTGCAAAATTTACTATAGAAAAGGCAATCCCTGGCGTATTTAAAATTTGCGACAGTATAAAATTATTTTTTGAATAATTTACTATAGAAAAGGCAATCCCTTTCGTAATTAAAATTTGCGACAGTAGAAAATTATATTTTGAATAAATTACTATAGAAAAGGCAATCCCTGGCGGATTTGAAATTTGCGACAGTTGAAAATTATTTTTTGAATAATTTACTATAGAAAAGGCAATCCCTGGCGTAATTAAAATTTGCGACAGTAGAAAATTATTTTTTGAATAATTTACTATAGAAAAGGCAATCCCTGGCGTTATTAAAACTTGCCATAGTAAAAAATTATTTTTTGAATAATTTACTATAGAAAAGGCAATCCCTGGCGGATTTGAAATTTGCGACAGTAAAAAATTATTTTTTTGCAAAATTTACTATAGAAAAGGCAATCCCTGGCGTATTTAAAATTTGCGACAGTATAAAATTATTTTTTGAATAATTTACTATAGAAAAGGCAATCCCTGGGATATTAAAATTTGCGACAGTAAAAAATTATTTTTTGAATAATTTCTATAGAAAAGGCAATCCCTGGCGTAATTAAAATTTGCGACAGTAGAAAATTATTTTTTGAATAATTTACTATAGAAAAGGCAATCCCTGGCGTAATAAAAATTTGGGACAGTATAAAATTATTTTTTGAATAATTTACTATAGAAAAGGCAATCCCTGGCGCAATTAAAATTTGCGACAGTATAAAATTATTTTTTGAATAATTTACTATAGAAAAGGCAATCCCTGGCGTAATAAAAATTTGGGACAGTATAAAATTATTTTTTGAATAATTTACTATAGAAAAGGCAATCCCTGGCGTAATTAAAATTTGCGACAGTATAAAATTATTTTTTGAATAATTTACTATAGAAAAGGCAATCCCTGGCGTAATTAAAATTTGCGACAGTAGAAAATTATTTTTTGAATAATTTACTATAGAAAAGGCAATCCCTGGCGGATTTGAAATTTGCCACAGAAAAAATTATTTTTTTGCAAAATTTACTATAGAAAAGGCAATCCCTGGCGTATTTAAAATTGCGACAGTATAAAATTATTTTTTGAATAATTTACTATAGAAAAGGGCAATCCCTTTCGTAATTAAAATTTGCGACAGTAGAAAATTATATTTTGAATAAATTACTATAGAAAAGGCAATCCCTGGCGGATTTGAAATTTGCGACAGTTGAAAATTATTTTTTGAATAATTTACTATAGAAAAGGCAATCCCTGGCGTAATTAAAATTTGCGACAGTAGAAAATTATTTTTTGAATAATTTACTATAGAAAAGGCAATCCCTGGCGTTATTAAAACTTGCCATAGTAAAAAATTATTTTTTGAATAATTTACTATAGAAAAGGCAATCCCTGGCGGATTTGAAATTTGCGACAGTAAAAAATTATTTTTTTGCAAAATTTACTATAGAAAAGGCAATCCCTGGCGTATTTAAAATTTGCGACAGTATAAAATTATTTTTTGAATAATTTACTATAGAAAAGGCAATCCCTGGGATATTTAAAATTTGCGACAGTAAAAAATTATTTTTTGAATAATTTCTATAGAAAAGGCAATCCCTGGCGTAATTAAAATTTGCGACAGTAGAAAATTATTTTTTGAATAATTTACTATAGAAAAGGCAATCCCTGGCGTAATTAAAATTTGCGACAGTAAAAAATTATTTTTTGAATAATTTACTATAGAAAAGGCAATCCCTGGCGCAATTAAAATTTGCGACAGTATAAAATTATTTTTTGAATAATTTACTATAGAAAAGGCAATCCCTGGCGTAATTAAAATTTGCGACAGTATAAAATTATTTTTTGAATAATTTACTATAGAAAAGGCAATCCCTGGCGTAATTAAAATTTGCGACAGTAAAAAATTATTTTTTGAAAAGTTTACTATAGAAAAGGCAATCCCTGGCGGATTTGAAATTTGCGACAGTAGAAAATTATTTTTTGAATAATTTACTATAGAAAAGGCAATCCCTGGCGTAATTAAAATTTGCGACAGTAAAAAATTATTTTTTGAATAATTTACTATAGAAAAGGCAATCCCTGGGATATTTAAAATTTGCGACAGTAAAAAATTATTTTTTGAATAATTTACTATAGAAAAGGCAATCCCTGGCGCAATTAAAATTTGCGACAGTTGGAAATTATTTTTTGAATAATTTACTATAGAAAAGGCAATCCCTGGCGTAATTAAAATTTGCGACAGTTGAAAATTATTTTTTGAATAATTTACTATAGAAAAGGCAATCCCTGGCGCAATTAAAATTTGCGACAGTATAAATCTATTTTTTGAATAATTTACTATAGAAAAGGCAATCCCTGGCGTAATTAAAATTTGCGACAGTAGAAAATTATTTTTTGAATAATTTACTATAGAAAAGGCAATCCCTGGCGTAATTAAAATTTGCGACAGTATAAAATTATTTTTTGAATAATTTACTATAGAAAAGGCAATCCCTGGCGTAATTAAAATTTGCGACAGTAAAAAATTATTTTTTGAAAAGTTTACTATAGAAAAGGCAATCCCTGGCGGATTTGAAATTTGCGACAGTAGAAAATTATTTTTTGAATAATTTACTATAGAAAACGCAATCCCTGGCGCAATTAAAATTTGCGACAGTATAAAATTATTTTTTGAATAATTTACTATAGAAAAGGCAATCCCTGGCGGTTTTGAAATTTGCGTCAGTAGAAAATTATTTTTTGAATAATTTACTATAGAAAAGGCAATCGCTGGCGTAATTAAAATTTGCGACAGTTGAAAATTATTTTTTGAATAATTTACTATAGAAAAGGCAATCCCTGGGGCAATTAAAACTTGCGATAGTAAAAAATCATTTTTTGAATAATTTACTATAGAAAAGGCAATCCCAGGCGGATTTGAAATTTGCGACAGTAGAAAATTATTTTTTGAATAATTTACTATAGAAAAGGCAATCCCTGGGATATTTAAAATTTGCGACAGTAAAAAATTATTTTTTGAATAATTTACTATAGAAAAGGCAATCCCTGGCGCAATTAAAATTTGCGACAGTATAAAATTATTTTTTGAATAATTTACTATAGAAAAGGCAATCCCTGGCGTAATAAAAATTTGGAACAGTATAAAATTATTTTTTGAATAATTTACTATAGAAAAGGCAATCCCTGGCGTAATTAAAATTTGCGACAGTAGAAAATTATTTTTTGAATAATTTACTATAGAAAAGGCAATCCCTGGCGTAATTAAAATTTGCGACAGTATAAAATTATTTTTTGAATAATTTACTATAGAAAAGGCAATCCCTGGCGTAATTAAAATTTGCGACAGTAGAAAATTATTTTTTGAATAATTTACTATAGAAAAGGCAATCCCTGGCGGATTTGAAATTTGCCACAGAAAAAATTATTTTTTTGCAAAATTTACTATAGAAAAGGCAATCCCTGGCGTATTTAAAATTTGCGACAGTATAAAATTATTTTTTGAATAATTTACTATAGAAAAGGCAATTCCTGGCGTAATTAAAATTTGCGACAGTAGAAAATTATTTTTTGAATAAATTACTATAGAAAAGGCAATCCCTGGCGGATTTGAAATTTGCGACAGTTGAAAATTATTTTTTGAATAATTTACTATAGAAAAGGCAATCCCTGGCGTAATTAAAATTTGCGACAGTAGAAAATTATTTTTGAATAATTTACTATAGAAAAGGCAATCCCTGGCGCAATTAAAAATTGCCATAGTAAAAAATTATTTTTTGAATAATTTACTATAGAAAAGGCAATCCCTGGCGGATTTGAAATTTGCGACAGTAAAAAATTATTTTTTTGCAAAATTTACTATAGAAAAGGCAATCCCTGGCGTATTTAAAATTTGCGACAGTATAAAATTATTTTTTGAATAATTTACTATAGAAAAGGCAATCCCTCGGATATTTAAAATTTGCGACAGTAAAAAATTATTTTTTGAATAATTTCTATAGAAAAGGCAATCCCTGGCGTAATTAAAATTTGCGACAGTAGAAAATTATTTTTTGAATAATTTACTATAGAAAAGGCAATCCCTGGCGTAATTAAAATTTGCGACAGTAAAAAATTATTTTTTGAATAATTTACTATAGAAAAGGCAATCCCTGGCGCAATTAAAATTTGCGACAGTATAAAATTATTTTTTGAATAATTTACTATAGAAAAGGCAATCCCTGGCGTAATTAAAATTTGCGACAGTATAAAATTATTTTTTGAATAATTTACTATAGAAAAGGCAATCCCTGGCGTAATTAAAATTTGCGACAGTAAAAAATTATTTTTTGAAAAGTTTACTATAGAAAAGGCAATCCCTGGCGGATTTGAAATTTGCGACAGTAGAAAATTATTTTTTGAATAATTTACTATAGAAAAGGCAATCCCTGGCGTAATTAAAATTTGCGACAGTAAAAAATTATTTTTTGAATAATTTACTATAGAAAATGCAATCCCTGGGATATTTAAAATTTGCGACAGTAAAAAATTATTTTTTGAATAATTTACTATAGAAAAGGCAATCCCTGGCGCAATTAAAATTTGCGACAGTTGAAAATTATTTTTTGAATAATTTACTATAGAAAAGGCAATCCCTGGCGTAATTAAAATTTGCGACAGTTGAAAATTATTTTTTGAATAATTTACTATAGAAAAGGCAATCCCTGGCGCAATTAAAATTTGCGACAGTATAAATCTATTTTTTGAATAATTTACTATAGAAAAGGCAATCCCTGGCGTAATTAAAATTTGCGACAGTAGAAAATTATTTTTTGAATAATTTACTATAGAAAAGGCAATCCCTGGCGTAATTAAAATTTGCGACAGTATAAAATTATTTTTTGAATAATTTACTATAGAAAGGCAATCCCTGGCGTAATTAAAATTTGCGACAGTAAAAAATTATTTTTGAAAAGTTTACTATAGAAAAGGCAATCCCTGGCGGATTTGAAATTTGCGACAGTAGAAAATTATTTTTTGAATAATTTACTATAGAAAACGCAATCCCTGGCGCAATTAAAATTTGCGACAGTATAAAATTATTTTTTGAATAATTTACTATAGAAAAGGCAATCCCTGGCGGATTTGAAATTTGCGTCAGTAGAAAATTGTTTTTTGAATAATTTACTATAGAAAAGGCAATCGCTGGCGTAATTAAAATTTGCGACAGTTGAAAATTATTTTTTGAATAATTTACTATAGAAAAGGCAATCCCTGGCGGATTTGAAATTTGCGACAGTTGAAAATTATTTTTTGAATAATTTACTATAGAAAAGGCAATCCCTGGCGTAATTAAAATTTGCGACAGTAGAAAATTATTTTTGAATAATTTACTATAGAAAAGGCAATCCCTGGCGCAATTAAAAATTGCCATAGTAAAAAATTATTTTTTGAATAATTTACTATAGAAAAGGCAATCCCTGGCGGATTTGAAATTTGCGACAGTAAAAAATTATTTTTTTGCAAAATTTACTATAGAAAAGGCAATCCCTGGCGTATTTAAAATTTGCGACAGTATAAAATTATTTTTTGAATAATTTACTATAGAAAAGGCAATCCCTCGGATATTTAAAATTTGCGACAGTAAAAAATTATTTTTTGAATAATTTCTATAGAAAAGGCAATCCCTGGCGTAATTAAAATTTGCGACAGTAGAAAATTATTTTTTGAATAATTTACTATAGAAAAGGCAATCCCTGGCGTAATTAAAATTTGCGACAGTAAAAAATTATTTTTTGAATAATTTACTATAGAAAAGGCAATCCCTGGCGCAATTAAAATTTGCGACAGTATAAAATTATTTTTTGAATAATTTACTATAGAAAAGGCAATCCCTGGCGTAATTAAAATTTGCGACAGTATAAAATTATTTTTTGAATAATTTACTATAGAAAAGGCAATCCCTGGCGTAATTAAAATTTGCGACAGTAAAAAATTATTTTTTGAAAAGTTTACTATAGAAAAGGCAATCCCTGGCGGATTTGAAATTTGCGACAGTAGAAAATTATTTTTTGAATAATTTACTATAGAAAAGGCAATCCCTGGCGTAATTAAAATTTGCGACAGTAAAAAATTATTTTTTGAATAATTTACTATAGAAAATGCAATCCCTGGGATATTTAAAATTTGCGACAGTAAAAAATTATTTTTTGAATAATTTACTATAGAAAAGGCAATCCCTGGCGCAATTAAAATTTGCGACAGTTGAAAATTATTTTTTGAATAATTTACTATAGAAAAGGCAATCCCTGGCGTAATTAAAATTTGCGACAGTTGAAAATTATTTTTTGAATAATTTACTATAGAAAAGGCAATCCCTGGCGCAATTAAAATTTGCGACAGTATAAATCTATTTTTTGAATAATTTACTATAGAAAAGGCAATCCCTGGCGTAATTAAAATTTGCGACAGTAGAAAATTATTTTTTGAATAATTTACTATAGAAAAGGCAATCCCTGGCGTAATTAAAATTTGCGACAGTATAAAATTATTTTTTGAATAATTTACTATAGAAAGGCAATCCCTGGCGTAATTAAAATTTGCGACAGTAAAAAATTATTTTTTGAAAAGTTTACTATAGAAAAGGCAATCCCTGGCGGATTTGAAATTTGCGACAGTAGAAAATTATTTTTTGAATAATTTACTATAGAAAACGCAATCCCTGGCGCAATTAAAATTTGCGACAGTATAAAATTATTTTTTGAATAATTTACTATAGAAAAGGCAATCCCTGGCGGATTTGAAATTTGCGTCAGTAGAAAATTGTTTTTTGAATAATTTACTATAGAAAAGGCAATCGCTGGCGTAATTAAAATTTGCGACAGTTGAAAATTATTTTTTGAATAATTTACTATAGAAAAGGCAATCCCTGGCGCCATTAAAACCTGCGATAGTAAAAAATCATTTTTTGAATAATTTACTATAGAAAAGGCAATCCCTGGCGGATTTGAAATTTGCGACAGTAGAAAATTATTTTTTGAATAATTTACTATAGAAAAGGCAATCCCTGGCGTAATTAAAATTTGCGACAGTTGAAAATTATTTTTTGAATAATTTACTATAGAAAAGGCAATCCCTGGCGCAATTAAAATTTGCGACAGTATAAAATTATTTTTTGAATAATTTACTATAGAAAAGGCAATCCCTGGCGGATTTGAAATTTGCGACAGTTGAAAATTATTTTTTGAATAATGTACTATAGAAAAGGCAATCCCTGGCGGATTTGAAATTTGCGACAGTTGAAAATTATTTTTTGAATAATTTACTATAGAAAAGGCAATCCCTGGCGCAATTAAAACTTGCGATAGTAAAAAATAATTTTTTGAATAATTTACTATAGAAAAGGCAATCCCTGGGATATTTAAAATTTGCGACAGTAGAAAATTATTTTTTGAATAATTTACTATAGAAAAGGCAATCCCTGGCGTAATTAAAATTTGCGACAGTTGAAAATTATTTTTTGAATAATTTACTATAGAAAAGGCAATCCCTGGCGTAATTAAAATTTGCGACAGTAGAAAATTATTTTTTGAATAATTTACTATAGAAAAGGCAATCCTGGGATATTTAAAATTTGCGACAGTAAAAAATTATTTTTTTGAATAATTTACTATAGAAAAGGCAATCCCTGGCGCAATTAAAATTTGCGACAGTTGAAAATTATTTTTTGAATAATTTACAATAGAAAAGGCAATCCCTGGCGGATTTGAAATTTGCGACAGTTGAAAATTATTTTTTGAATAATGTACTATAGAAAAGGCAATCCCTGGCGGATTTGAAATTTGCGACAGTTGAAAATTATTTTTTGAATAATTTACTATAGAAAAGGCAATCCCTGGCGCAATTAAAACTTGCGATAGTAAAAAATTATTTTTTGAATAATTTACTATAGAAAAGGCAATCCCTGGGATATTTAATATTTGCGACAGTAGAAAATTATTTTTTGAATAATTTACTATAGAAAAGGCAATCCCTGGCGTAATTAAAATTTGCGACAGTTGAAAATTATTTTTTGAATAATTTACTATAGAAAAGGCAATCCTTGGCGGATTTGAATTTTGCGACAGTTGAAAATTATTTTACTATAGAAAAGGCAATCCCTGGCGTAATTAAAATTTGCGACAGTAAAAAATTATTTTTTGAATAATTTACTATAGAAAAGGCAATCCCTGGCGTAATTAAAATTTGCGACAGTAAAAAATTATTTTTTGAAAAGTTTACTATAGAAATGGCAATCCCTGGCGGATTTGAAATTTGCGACAGTAGAAAATTATTTTTTGAATAATTTACTATAGAAAACGCAATCCCTGGCGCAATTAAAATTTGCGACAGTATAAAATTATTTTTTGAATAATTTACTATAGAAAAGGCAATCCCTGGCGGATTTGAAATTTGCGTCAGTAGAAAATTGTTTTTTGAATAATTTACTATAGAAAAGGCAATCGCTGGCGTAATTAAAATTTGCGACAGTTGAAAATTATTTTTTGAATAATTTACTATAGAAAAGGCAATCCCTGGCGCCATTAAAACCTGCGATAGTAAAAAATCATTTTTTGAATAATTTACTATAGAAAAGGCAATCCCTGGCGGATTTGAAATTTGCGACAGTAGAAAATTATTTTTTGAATAATTTACTATAGAAAAGGCAATCCCTGGCGTAATTAAAATTTGCGACAGTTGAAAATTATTTTTTGAATAATTTACTATAGAAAAGGCAATCCCTGGCGCAATTAAAATTTGCGACAGTATAAAATTATTTTTTGAATAATTTACTATAGAAAAGGCAATCCCTGGCGGATTTGAAATTTGCGACAGTTGAAAATTATTTTTTGAATAATGTACTATAGAAAAGGCAATCCCTGGCGGATTTGAAATTTGCGACAGTTGAAAATTATTTTTTGAATAATTTACTATAGAAAAGGCAATCCCTGGCGCAATTAAAACTTGCGATAGTAAAAAATAATTTTTTGAATAATTTACTATAGAAAAGGCAATCCCTGGGATATTTAAAATTTGCGACAGTAGAAAATTATTTTTTGAATAATTTACTATAGAAAAGGCAATCCCTGGCGTAATTAAAATTTGCGACAGTTGAAAATTATTTTTTGAATAATTTACTATAGAAAAGGCAATCCCTGGCGTAATTAAAATTTGCGACAGTAGAAAATTATTTTTTGAATAATTTACTATAGAAAAGGCAATCCCTGGGATATTTAAAATTTGCGACAGTAAAAAATTATTTTTTTGAATAATTTACTATAGAAAAGGCAATCCCTGGCGCAATTAAAATTTGCGACAGTTGAAAATTATTTTTTGAATAATTTACAATAGAAAAGGCAATCCCTGGCGGATTTGAAATTTGCGACAGTTGAAAATTATTTTTTGAATAATGTACTATAGAAAAGGCAATCCCTGGCGGATTTGAAATTTGCGACAGTTGAAAATTATTTTTTGAATAATTTACTATAGAAAAGGCAATCCCTGGCGCAATTAAAACTTGCGATAGTAAAAAATTATTTTTTGAATAATTTACTATAGAAAAGGCAATCCCTGGGATATTTAATATTTGCGACAGTAGAAAATTATTTTTTGAATAATTTACTATAGAAAAGGCAATCCCTGGCGTAATTAAAATTTGCGACAGTTGAAAATTATTTTTTGAATAATTTACTATAGAAAAGGCAATCCCTGGCGGATTTAAAATTTGCGACAGTAAAAAATTATTTTTTGAATAATTTACTATAGAAAAGGCAATCCCTGGCGTAATTAAAATTTGCGACAGTATAAAATTATTTTTTGAATAATTTACTATAGAAAAGGCAGTCCCTGGCGGATTTGAAATTTGCGACAGTTGAAAATTATTTTTTGAATAATTTACTATAGAAAAGGCAATCCTTGGCGGATTTGAATTTTGCGACAGTTGAAAATTATTTTCTGAATAATTTACTATAGAAAAGGCAATCCCTGGCGTAATTAAAATTTGCGACAGTAAAAAATTATTTTTTGAATAATTTACTATAGAAAAGGCAATCCCTGGCGTAATTAAAATTTGCGACAGTATAAAATTATTTTTTGAATAATTTACTATAGAAAAGGCAATCCCTGGCGTATTCAAAATTTGCGACAGTGGAAAATTATTTTTTGAATAATTTACTATAGAAAAGGCAATACCTGGCGTAATTAAAATTTGCGACAGTAGAAAATTATTTTTTGAATAATTTACTATAGAAAAGGCAATCCCTGGCGGATTTGAAATTTGCGACAGTAAAAAATTATTTTTTTGCAAAATTTACTATAGAAAAGGCAATCCCTGGCGTATTTAAAATTTGCGACAGTATAAAATTATTTTTTGAATAATTTACAATAGAAAAGGCAATCCCTGGGATATTTAAAATTTGCGACAGTAAAAAATTATTTTTTGAATAATTTACTATAGAAAAGGCAATCCCTGGCGCAATTAAAATTTGCGACAGTATAAAATTATTTTTTGAATAATTTACTATAGAAAAGGCAATCACTGGCGTAATTAAAATTTGCGACAGTATAAAATTATTTTTTGAATAACTTACTATAGAAAAGGCAATCCCTGGCGTAATTAAAATTTGCGACAGTAGAAAATTATTTTTTGAATAATTTACTATAGAAAAGGCAATCCCTGGCGGATTTGAAATTTGCCACAGTAAAAAATTATTTTTTTGCAAAATTTACTATAGAAAAGGCAATCCCTGGCGTATTTAAAATTTGCGACAGTATAAAATTATTTTTTGAATAATTTACTATAGAAAAGGCAATCCCTGGCGTAATTAAAATTTGCGACAGTAGAAAATTATTTTTTGAATAAATTACTATAGAAAAGGCAATCCCTGGCGGATTTGAAATTTGCGACAGTTGAAAATTAGTTTTTGAATAATTTTCTATAGAAAAGGCAGTCCCTGGGATATTTAAAATTTGCGACAGTAAAAAATTATTTTTTGAATAATTTACTATAGAAAAGGCAATCCCTGGCGCAATTAAAATTTGCGACAGTATAAAATTATTTTTTGAATAATTTACTATAGAAAAGGCAATCCCTGGCATAATTAAAATTTGCGACAGTATAAAATTATTTTTTGAATAATTTACTATATAAAAGGCAATCCCTGGCGTAATTAAAATTTGCGACAGTAGAAAATTATTTTTTTGAATAATTTACTATAGAAAAGGCAATCCCTGGCGTAATTAAAATTTGCGACAGTATAAAATTATTTTTTGAATAATTTACTATAGAAAAGGCAATCCCTGGCGTAATTAAAATTTGCGACAGTAGAAAATTATTTTTTGAATAATTTACTATAGAAAAGGCAATCCCTGGCGATTTGAAATTTGCCACAGTAAAAAATTATTTTTTTGCAAAATTTACAATAGAAAAGGCAATCCCTGGCGTATTTAAAATTTGCGACAGTATAAAATTATTTTTTGAATAATTTACTATAGAAAAGGCAATCCCTGGCGTAATTAAAATTTGTGACAGTAGAAATTATTTTTTGAATAAATTACTATAGAAAAGGCAATCCCTGGGATATTTAAAATTTGCGACAGTAAAAAATTATTTTTTTGAATAATTTACTATAGAAAAGGCAATCCCTGGCGCAATTAAAATTTGCGACAGTTGAAAATTATTTTTTGAATAATTTACAATAGAAAAGGCAATCCCTGGCGGATTTGAAATTTGCGACAGTTGAAAATTATTTTTTGAATAATGTACTATAGAAAAGGCAATCCCTGGCGGATTTGAAATTTGCGACAGTTGAAAATTATTTTTTGAATAATTTACTATAGAAAAGGCAATCCCTGGCGCAATTAAAACTTGCGATAGTAAAAAATTATTTTTTGAATAATTTACTATAGAAAAGGCAATCCCTGGGATATTTAATATTTGCGACAGTAGAAAATTATTTTTTGAATAATTTACTATAGAAAAGGCAATCCCTGGCGTAATTAAAATTTGCGACAGTTGAAAATTATTTTTTGAATAATTTACTATAGAAAAGGCAATCCCTGGCGGATTTAAAATTTGCGACAGTAAAAAATTATTTTTTGAATAATTTACTATAGAAAAGGCAATCCCTGGCGTAATTAAAATTTGCGACAGTATAAAATTATTTTTTGAATAATTTACTATAGAAAAGGCAGTCCCTGGCGGATTTGAAATTTGCGACAGTTGAAAATTATTTTTTGAATAATTTACTATAGAAAAGGCAATCCTTGGCGGATTTGAATTTTGCGACAGTTGAAAATTATTTCTTGAATAATTTACTATAGAAAAGGCAATCCCTGGCGTAATTAAAATTTGCGACAGTAAAAAATTATTTTTTGAATAATTTACTATAGAAAAGGCAATCCCTGGCGTAATTAAAATTTGCGACAGTAAAAAATTATTTTTTGAAAAGTTTACTATAGAAAAGGCAATCCCTGGCGGATTTGAAATTTGCGACAGTAGAAAATTATTTTTTGAATAATTTACTATAGAAAACGCAATCCCTGGCGCAATTAAAATTTGCGACAGTATAAAATTATTTTTTGAATAATTTACTATAGAAAAGGCAATCCCTGGCGGATTTGAAATTTGCGTCAGTAGAAAATTGTTTTTTGAATAATTTACTATAGAAAAGGCAATCGCTGGCGTAATTAAAATTTGCGACAGTTGAAAATTATTTTTTGAATAATTTACTATAGAAAAGGCAATCCCTGGCGCCATTAAAACCTGCGATAGTAAAAAATCATTTTTTGAATAATTTACTATAGAAAAGGCAATCCCTGGCGGATTTGAAATTTGCGACAGTAGAAAATTATTTTTTGAATAATTTACTATAGAAAAGGCAATCCCTGGCGTAATTAAAATTTGCGACAGTTGAAAATTATTTTTTGAATATTTTACTATAGAAAAGGCAATCCCTGGCGCAATTAAAATTTGCGACAGTATAAAATTATTTTTTGAATAATTTACTATAGAAAAGGCAATCCCTGGCGGATTTGAAATTTGCGACAGTTGAAAATTATTTTTTGAATAATGTACTATAGAAAAGGCAATCCCTGGCGGATTTGAAATTTGCGACAGTTGAAAATTATTTTTTGAATAATTTACTATAGAAAAGGCAATCCCTGGCGCAATTAAAACTTGCGATAGTAAAAAATAATTTTTTGAATAATTTACTATAGAAAAGGCAATCCCTGGGATATTTAAAATTTGCGACAGTAGAAAATTATTTTTTGAATAATTTACTATAGAAAAGGCAATCCCTGGCGTAATTAAAATTTGCGACAGTTGAAAATTATTTTTTGAATAATTTACTATAGAAAAGGCAATCCCTGGCGTAATTAAAATTTGCGACAGTAGAAAATTATTTTTTGAATAATTTACTATAGAAAAGGCAATCCCTGGGATATTTAAAATTTGCGACAGTAAAAAATTATTTTTTTGAATAATTTACTATAGAAAAGGCAATCCCTGGCGCAATTAAAATTTGCGACAGTTGAAAATTATTTTTTGAATAATTTACAATAGAAAAGGCAATCCCTGGCGGATTTGAAATTTGCGACAGTTGAAAATTATTTTTTTGAATAATGTACTATAGAAAAGGCAATCCCTGGCGGATTTGAAATTTGCGACAGTTGAAAATTATTTTTTGAATAATTTACTATAGAAAAGGCAATCCCTGGCGCAATTAAAACTTGCGATAGTAAAAAATTATTTTTTGAATAATTTACTATAGAAAAGGCAATCCCTGGGATATTTAATATTTGCGACAGTAGAAAATTATTTTTTGAATAATTTACTATAGAAAAGGCAATCCCTGGCGTAATTAAAATTTGCGACAGTTGAAAATTATTTTTTGAATAATTTACTATAGAAAAGGCAATCCCTGGCGGATTTAAAATTTGCGACAGTAAAAAATTATTTTTTGAATAATTTACTATAGAAAAGGCAATCCCTGGCGTAATTAAAATTTGCGACAGTATAAAATTATTTTTTGAATAATTTACTATAGAAAAGGCAGTCCCTGGCGGATTTGAAATTTGCGACAGTTGAAAATTATTTTTTGAATAATTTACTATAGAAAAGGCAATCCTTGGCGGATTTGAATTTTGCGACAGTTGAAAATTATTTTCTGAATAATTTACTATAGAAAAGGCAATCCCTGGCGTAATTAAAATTTGCGACAGTAAAAAATTATTTTTTGAATAATTTACTATAGAAAAGGCAATCCCTGGCGTAATTAAAATTTGCGACAGTATAAAATTATTTTTTGAATAATTTACTATAGAAAAGGCAATCCCTGGCGTATTCAAAATTTGCGACAGTGGAAAATTATTTTTTGAATAATTTACTATAGAAAAGTCAATACCTGGCGTAATTAAAATTTGCGACAGTAGAAAATTATTTTTTGAATAATTTACTATAGAAAAGGCAATCCCTGGCGGATTTGAAATTTGCGACAGTAAAAAATTATTTTTTTGCAAAATTTACTATAGAAAAGGCAATCCCTGGCGTATTTAAAATTTGCGACAGTATAAAATTATTTTTTGAATAATTTACAATAGAAAAGGCAATCCCTGGGATATTTAAAATTTGCGACAGTGAAAAATTATTTTTTGAATAATTTACTATAGAAAAGGCAATCCCTGGCGCAATTAAAATTTGCGACAGTATAAAATTATTTTTTGAATAATTTACTATAGAAAAGGCAATCACTGGCGTAATTAAAATTTGCGACAGTATAAAATTATTTTTTGAATAACTTACTATAGAAAAGGCAATCCCTGGCGTAATTAAAATTTGCGACAGTAGAAAATTATTTTTTGAATAATTTACTATAGAAAAGGCAATCCCTGGCGGATTTGAAATTTGCCACAGTAAAAAATTATTTTTTTGCAAAATTTACTATAGAAAAGGCAATCCCTGGCGTATTTAAAATTTGCGACAGTATAAAATTATTTTTTGAATAATTTACTATAGAAAAGGCAATCCCTGGCGTAATTAAAATTTGCGACAGTAGAAAATTATTTTTTGAATAAATTACTATAGAAAAGGCAATCCCTGGCGGATTTGAAATTTGCGACAGTTGAAAATTAGTTTTTGAATAATTTTCTATAGAAAAGGCAGTCCCTGGGATATTTAAAATTTGCGACAGTAAAAAATTATTTTTTGAATAATTTACTATAGAAAAGGCAATCCCTGGCGCAATTAAAATTTGCCACAGTAAAAAATTATTTTTTTGCAAAATTTACAATAGAAAAGGCAATCCCTGGCGTATTTAAAATTTGCGACAGTATAAAATTATTTTTTGAATAATTTACTATAGAAAAGGCAATCCCTGGCGTAATTAAAATTTGTGACAGTAGAAAATTATTTTTTGAATAAATTACTATAGAAAAGGCAATCCCTGGCGGATTTGAAATTTGCGACAGTTGAAAATTATTTTTTGAATAATTTACTATAGAAAAGGCAATCCCTGGCGTAATTAAAATTTGCGACAGTAAAAAATTATTTTTTGAATAATTTACTATAGAAAAGGCAATCCCTGGGATATTTAAAATTTGCGACAGTAAAAAATTATTTTTTGAATAATTTACTATAGAAAAGGCAATCCCTGGCGCAACTCAAATTTGCGACAGTTGAAAATTATTTTTTGAATAATTTACTATAGAAAAGGCAATCCCTGGCGTAATTAAAATTTGCGACAGTTGAAAATTATTTTTTGAATAATTTACTATAGAAAAGGCAATCCCTGGCGCAATTAAAATTTGCGACAGTATAAAATTATTTTTTGAATAATTTACTATAGAAAAGGCAATCCCTGGCGTAATTAAAATTTGCGACAGTATAAAATTATTTTTTGAATAATTTACTATAGAAAAGGCAAACTCTGGCGTAATTAAAATTTGCGACAGTAAAAAATTATTTTTTGAAAAGTTTACTATAGAAAAGGCAATCCCTGGCGGATTTGAAATTTGCGACAGTAGAAAATTATTTTTTGAATAATTTACTATAGAAAAGGCAATCCCTGGCGTAATTAAAATTTGCGACAGTAAAAAATTATTTTTTGAATAATTTACTATAGAAAAGGCAATCCCTGGGATATTTAAAATTTGCGACAGTAAAAAATTATTTTTTGAATAATTTACTATAGAAAAGGCAATCCCTGGCGCAACTAAAATTTGCGACAGTTGAAAATTATTTTTTGAATAATTTACTATAGAAAAGGCAATCCCTGGCGTAATTAAAATTTGCGACAGTTGAAAATTATTTTTTGAATAATTTACTATAGAAAAGGCAATCCCTGGCGGATTTGAAATTTGCGACAGTTGAAAATTATTTTTTGAATAATTTACTATAGAAAAGGCAATCCCTGGCGTAATTAAAATTTGCGACAGTAGAAAATTATTTTTTGAATAATTTACTATAGAAAAGGCAATCCCTGGCGCAATTAAAACTTGCCATAGTAAAAAATTATTTTTTGAATAATTTACTATAGAAAAGGCAATCCTTGGCGGATTTGAAATTTGCGACAGTAAAAAATTATTTTTTTGCAAAATTTACTATAGAAAAGGCAATCCCTGGCGTATTTAAAATTTGCGACAGTATAAAATTATTTTTTGAATAATTTACTATAGAAAAGGCAATCCCTGGGATATTTAAAATTTGCGACAGTAAAAAATTATTTTTTGAATAATTTCTATAGAAAAGGCAATCCCTGGCGTAATTAAAATTTGCGACAGTATAAAATTATTTTTTGAATAATTTACTATAGAAAAGGCAATCCCTGGCGTAATTAAAATTTGCGACAGTAGAAAATTATTTTTTGAATAATTTACTATAGAAAAGGCAATCCCTGGGATATTTAAAATTTGCGACAGTAAAAAATTATTTTTTTGAATAATTTACTATAGAAAAGGCAATCCCTGGCGCAATTAAAATTTGCGACAGTTGAAAATTATTTTTTGAATAATTTACAATAGAAAAGGCAATCCCTGGCGGATTTGAAATTTGCGACAGTTGAAAATTATTTTTTGAATAATGTACTATAGAAAAGGCAATCCCTGGCGGATTTGAAATTTGCGACAGTTGAAAATTATTTTTTGAATAATTTACTATAGAAAAGGCAATCCCTGGCGCAATTAAAACTTGCGATAGTAAAAAATTATTTTTTGAATAATTTACTATAGAAAAGGCAATCCCTGGGATATTTAATATTTGCGACAGTAGAAAATTATTTTTTGAATAATTTACTATAGAAAAGGCAATCCCTGGCGTAATTAAAATTTGCGACAGTTGAAAATTATTTTTTGAATAATTTACTATAGAAAAGGCTATCCCTGGCGGATTTAAAATTTGCGACAGTAAAAAATTATTTTTTGAATAATTTACTATAGAAAAGGCAATCCCTGGCGTAATTAAAATTTGCGACAGTATAAAATTATTTTTTGAATAATTTACTATAGAAAAGGCAGTCCCTGGCGGATTTGAAATTTGCGACAGTTGAAAATTATTTTTTGAATAATTTACTATAGAAAAGGCAATCCTTGGCGGATTTGAATTTTGCGACAGTTGAAAATTATTTTTTGAATAATTTACTATAGAAAAGGCAATCCCTGGCGTAATTAAAATTTGCGACAGTAAAAAATTATTTTTTGAATAATTTACTATAGAAAAGGCAATCCCTGGCGTAATTAAAATTTGCGACAGTAGAAAATTATTTTTTGAATAATTTACTATAGAAAAGGCAATCCCTGGCGGATTTGAAATTTGCGACAGTAAAAAATTATTTTTTTGCAAAATTTACTATAGAAAAGGCAATCCCTGGCGTATTTAAAATTTGCGACAGTATAAAATTATTTTTTGAATAATTTACAATAGAAAAGGCAATCCCTGGGATATTTAAAATTTGCGACAGTAAAAAATTATTTTTTGAATAATTTACTATAGAAAAGGCAATCCCCGGCGCAATTAAAATTTGCGACAGTATAAAATTATTTTTTGAATAATTTACTATAGAAAAGGCAATCACTGGCGTAATTAAAATTTGCGACAGTATAAAATTATTTTTTGAATAACTTACTATAGAAAAGGCAATCCCTGGCGTAATTAAAATTTGCGACAGTAGAAAATTATTTTTTGAATAATTTACTATAGAAAAGGCAATCCCTGGCGGATTTGAAATTTGCCACAGTAAAAAATTATTTTTTTGCAAAATTTACTATAGAAAAGGCAATCCCTGGCGTATTTAAAATTTGCGACAGTATAAAATTATTTTTTGAATAATTTACTATAGAAAAGGCAATCCCTGGCGTAATTAAAATTTGCGACAGTAGAAAATTATTTTTTGAATAAATTACTATAGAAAAGGCAATCCCTGGCGGATTTGAAATTTGCGACAGTTGAAAATTAGTTTTTGAATAGTTTTCTATAGAAAAGGCAGTCCCTGGGATATTTAAAATTTGCGACAGTAAAAAATTATTTTTTGAATAATTTACTATAGAAAAGGCAATCCCTGGCGCAATTAAAATTTGCGACAGTATAAAATTATTTTTTGAATAATTTACTATAGAAAAGGCAATCCCTGGCATAATTAAAATTTGCGACAGTATAAAATTATTTTTTGAATAATTTACTATAGAAAAGGCAATCCCTGGCGTAATTAAAATTTGCGACAGTAGAAAATTATTTTTTGAATAATTTACTATAGAAAAGGCAATCCCTGGCGTAATTAAAATTTGCGACAGTATAAAATTATTTTTTGAATAATTTACTATAGAAAAGGCAATCCCTGGCGTAATTAAAATTTGCGACAGTAGAAAATTATTTTTTGAATAATTTACTATAGAAAAGGCAATCCCTGGCGGATTTGAAATTTGCCACAGTAAAAAATTATTTTTTTTGCAAAATTTACAATAGAAAAGGCAATCCCTGGCGTATTTAAAATTTGCGACAGTATAAAATTATTTTTTGAATAGTTTACTATAGAAAAGGCAATCCCTGGCGTAATTAAAATTTGCGACAGTAGAAAATTATTTTTTGAATAAATTACTATAGAAAAGGCAATCCCTGGCGGATTTGAAATTTGCGACAGTTGAAAATTATTTTTTGAATAATTTACTATAGAAAAGGCAATCCCTGGCGTAATTAAAATTTGCGACAGTAAAAAATTATTTTTTGAATAATTTACTATAGAAAAGGCAATCCCTGGGATATTTAAAATTTGCGACAGTAAAAAATTATTTTTTGAATAATTTACTATAGAAAAGGCAATCCCTGGCGCAACTCAAATTTGCGACAGTTGAAAATTATTTTTTGAATAATTTACTATAGAAAAGGCAATCCCTGGCGTAAATAAAATTTGCGACAGTTGAAAATTATTTTTTGAATAATTTACTATAGAAAAGGCAATCCCTGGCGCAATTAAAATTTGCGACAGTATAAAATTATTTTTTGAATAATTTACTATAGAAAAGGCAATCCCTGGCGTAATTAAAATTTGCGACAGTATAAAATTATTTTTTGAATAATTTACTATAGAAAAGGCAAACTCTGGCGTAATTAAAATTTGCGACAGTAAAAAATTATTTTTTGAAAAGTTTACTATAGAAAAGGCAATCCCTGGCGGATTTGAAATTTGCGACAGTAGAAAATTATTTTTTGAATAATTTACTATAGAAAAGGCAATCCCTGGCGTAATTAAAATTTGCGACAGTAAAAAATTATTTTTTGAATAATTTACTATAGAAAAGGCAATCCCTGGGATATTTAAAATTTGCGACAGTAAAAAATTATTTTTTGAATAATTTACTATAGAAAAGGCAATCCCTGGCGCAACTAAAATTTGCGACAGTTGAAAATTATTTTTTGAATAATTTACTATAGAAAAGGCAATCCCTGGCGTAATTAAAATTTGCGACAGTTGAAAATTATTTTTTGAATAATTTACTATAGAAAAGGCAATCCCTGGCGCAATTAAAATTTGCGACAGTATAAATCTATTTTTTGAATAATTTACTATAGAAAAGGCAATCCCTGGCGTAATTAAAATTTGCGACAGTAGAAAATTATTTTTTGAATAATTTACTATAGAAAAGGCAATCCCTGGCGTAATTAAAATTTGCGACAGTATAAAATTATTTTTTGAATAATTTACTATAGAAAAGGCAATCCCTGGCGTAATTAAAATTTGCGACAGTAAAAAATTATTTTTTGAAAAGTTTACTATAGAAAAGGCAATCCCTGGCGGATTTGAAATTTGCGACAGTAGAAAATTATTTTTTGAATAATTTACTATAGAAAACGCAATCCCTGGCGCAATTAAAATTTGCGACAGTATAAAATTATTTTTTGAATAATTTACTATAGAAAAGGCAATCCCTGGCGGATTTGAAATTTGCGTCAGTAGAAAATTATTTTTTGAATAATTTACTATAGAAAAGGCAATCGCTGGCGTAATTAAAATTTGCGACAGTTGAAAATTATTTTTTGAAAAAATTTACTATAGAAAAGGCAATCCCTGGCGCAATTAAAACTTGCGATAGTAAAAAAATCATTTTTTGAATAATTTACTATAGAAAAGGCAATCCCTGGCGGATTTGAAATTTGCGACAGTAGAAAATTATTTTTTGAATAATTTACTATAGAAAAGGCAATCCCTGGCGTAATTAAAATTTGCGACAGTTGAAAATTATTTTTTGAATAATTTACTATAGAAAAGGCAATCCCTGGCGCAATTAAAATTTGCGAGAGTATAAAATTATTTTTTGAATAATTTACTATAGAAAAGGCAATCCCTGGCGTAATTAAAATTTGCGACAGTATAAAATTATTTTTTGAATAATTTACTATAGAAAAGGCAATCCCTGGCGGATTTGAAATTTGCGACAGTTGAAAATTATTTTTTGAATAATGTACTATAGAAAAGGCAATCCCTGGCGGATTTGAAATTTGCGACAGTTGAAAATTATTTTTTGAATAATTTACTATAGAAAAGGCAATCCCTGGCGCAATTAAAACTTGCGATAGTAAAAAATTATTTTTTGAATAATTTACTATAGAAAAGGCAATCCCTGGGATATTTAAAATTTGCGACAGTAGAAAATTATTTTTTGAATAATTTTACTATAGAAAAGGCAATCCCTGGCGTAATTAAAATTTGCGACAGTTGAAAATTATTTTTTGAATAATTTACTATAGAAAAGGCAATCCCTGGCGGATTTAAAATTGCGACAGTAAAAAATTATTTTTTAATAATTTACTATAGAAAAGGCAATCACTGGCGTAATTAAAATTTGCGACAGTATAAAATTATTTTTTGAATAATTTACTATAGAAAAGGCAGTCCCTGGCGGATTTGAAATTTGCGACAGTTGAAAATTATTTTTTGAATAATTTACTATAGAAAAGGCAATCCCTGGCGGATTTGAAATTTGCGACAGTTGAAAATTATTTTTTGAATAATTTACTATAGAAAAGGCAATCCCTGGCGCAATTAAAATTTGCGACAGTAAAAAATTATTTTTTGAATAATTTACTATAGAAAAGGCAATCCCTGGCGTAATTAAATTTGCGACAGTATAAAATTATTTTTTTGAATAATTTACTATAGAAAAGGCAATCCCTGGCGTATTTAAAATTTGCGACAGTAGAAAATTATTTTTTGAATAATTTGCTATAGAAAAGGCAATCCCTGGCGTAATTAAAATTTGCGACAGTAGAAAATTATTTTTTGAATAATTTACTATAGAAAAGGCAATCCCTGGCGGATTTGAAATTTGCGACAGTAAAAAATTATTTTTTTGCAAAATTTACTATAGAAAAGGCAATCCCTGGCGTATTTAAAATTTGCGACAGTATAAAATTATTTTTTGAATAATTTACTACAGAAAAGGCAATCCCTGGGATATTTAAAATTTGCGACAGTAAAAATTATTTTTTGAATAATTTACTATAGAAAAAGGCAATCCCTGGCGCAATTAAAATTTGCGACAGTATAAAATTATTTTTTGAATAATTTACTATAGAAAAGGCAATCACTTGCGTAATTAAAATTTGCGACAGTATAAAATTATTTTTTGAATAATTTACTACAGAAAAGGCAATCCCTGGCGTAATTAAAATTTGCGACAGTAGAAAATTATTTTTTGAATAATTTACTATAGAAAAGGCAATCACTGGCGGATTTGAAATTTGCCACAGTAAAAAATTATTTTTTTGCAAAATTTACTATAGAAAAGGCAATCCCTGGCGTATTTAAAATTTGCGACAGTATAAAATTATTTTTTGAATAATTTACTATAGAAAAGGCAATCCCTAGCGTAAGTAAAATTTGCGACAGTAGAAAATTATTTTTTGAATAAATTACTATAGAAAAGGCAATCCCTGGCGGATTTGAAATTTGCGACAGTTGAAAATTATTTTTTGAATAATTTTCTATAGAAAAGGCAATCCCTGGGATATTTAAAATTTGCGACAGTAGAAAATTATTTTTTGAATAATTTACTATAGAAAAGGCAATCCCTGGCGTAATTAAAATTTGCGACAGTAGAAAATTATTTTTTGAATAATTTGCTATAGAAAAGGCAATCCCTGGCGGATTTGAAATTTGCGACAGTAAAAAATTATTTTTTTGCAAAATTTACTATAGAAAAGGCAATCCCTGGCGTATTTAAAATTTGCGACAGTATAAAATTATTTTTTGAATAATTTACTATAGAAAAGGCAATCCCTGGCGTAATTAAAATTTGCGACAGTAGAAAATTATTTTTTGAATAAATTACTATAGAAAAGGCAATCCCTGGCGTAATTAAAATTTGCGACAGTTGAAAATTATTTTTTGAATAATTTACTATAGAAAAGGCAATCCCTGGCGTAATTAAAATTTGCGACAGTAAAAAATTATTTTTTGAATAATTTACTATAGAAAAGGAAATTCCTGGCGCAATTAAAATTTGCGACAGTATAAAATTATTTTTTGAATAATTTACTATAGAAATGGCAATCCCTGGCGTAATTAAAATTTGCGACAGTAGAAAATTATTTCTTGAATAATTTACTATAGAAAAGGCAATCCCTGGCGTAATTAAAATTTGCGACAGTAGAAAATTATTTTTTGAATAATTTACTATAGAAAAGGCAATCCCTGGCGTAATTAAAATTTGCTACAGTTGAAAATTATTTTTTGAATAATTTACTATAGAATAGGCAATCCCTGGCGTAATTAAAATTTGCTACAGTAGAAAATTATTTTTTGAATAATTTACTATAGAAAAGGCAATCCCTGGCGTAATTAAAATTTGCGACAGTATACAATTATTTTTTGAATAATTTACTATAGAAAAGGCAATCCCTGGCGCAATTAAAATTTGCGACAGTATAAAATTATTTTTTGAATAATTTACTATAGAAAAGGCAATCCCTGGCGGATTTGAAATTTGCGACAGTTGAAAATTATTTTTTGAATAATTTACTATAGAAAAGGCAATCCCTGGCGGATTTAAAATTTGCGACAGTTGAAAATTATTTTTTGAATAATTTACTATAGAAAAGGCAATCCCTGGCGTAATTAAAATTTGCGACAGTAGAAAATTATTTTTTGAATAATTTACTATAGAAAAGGCAATCCCTGGCGTAATTAAAATTTGCGACAGTAGAAAATTATTTTTTGAATAATTTACTATAGAAAAGGCAATCCCTGGCGGATTTAAAATTTGCGACAGTTGAAAATTATTTTTTGAATAATTTACTATAGAAAAGGCAATCCCTGGCGTAATAAAAATTTGCGACAGTAGAAAATTATTTTTTGAATAATTTACTATAGAAAAGGCAATCCCTGGCGTAATTAAAATTTGCGACAGTAGAAAATTATTTTTTGAATAATTTACTATAGAAAAGGCAATCCCTGGCGTAATTAAAATTTGCGACAGTAAAAAATTATTTTTTGAATAATTTAATATAGAAAAGGCAATCCCTGGCGCAATTAAAATTTGCGACAGTATAAAATTATTTTTTGAATAATTTACTATAGAAAAGGCAATCCCTGGCGTCATTAAAATTTGCGACAGTAAAAAATTATTTTTTGAAAAGTTTACTATCGAAAAGGCAATCCTTGGCGGATTTGAAATTTGCGACAGTAGAAAATAATTTTTTGAATAATTTACTATAGAAAAGGCAATCCCTGGCGTAATTAAAATTTGCGACAGTAGAAAATTATTTTTTGAATAATTTACTATAGAAAAGGCAATCCCTGGCGTAATTAAAATTTGCGACAGTATAAAATTATTTTTTGAATAATTTACTATAGAAAAGGCAATCCCTGGCGTAATTAAAATTTGCGACAGTAGAAAATTATTTTTTGAATAATTTACTATAGAAAAGGCAATCCCTGGCGGATTTGAAATTTGCCACAGTAAAAAATTATTTTTTTGCAAAATTTACTATAGAAAAGGCAATCCCTGGCGTATTTAAAATTTGCGACAGTATAAAATTATTTTTTGAATAATTTACTATAGAAAAGGCAATCCCTGGCGTAATTAAAATTTGCGACAGTAGAAAATTATTTTTTGAATAAATTACTATAGAAAAGGCAATCCCTGGCGGATTTGAAATTTGCGACAGTTGAAAATTATTTTTTGAATAATTTACTATAGAAAAGGCAATCCCTGGCGTAATTAAAATTTGCGACAGTAGAAAATTATTTTTTGAATAATTTACTATAGAAAAGGCAATCCCTGGCGCAATTAAAACTTGCCATAGTAAAAAATTATTTTTTGAATAATTTACTATAGAAAAGGCAATCCCTGGCGGATTTGAAATTTGCGACAGTAAAAAATTATTTTTTTGCAAAATTTACTATAGAAAAGGCAATCCCTGGCGTATTTAAAATTTGCGACAGTATAAAATTATTTTTTGAATAATTTACTATAGAAAAGGCAATCCCTGGTTTATTTAAAATTTGCGACAGTAGAAAATTATTTTTTGAATAAATTACTATAGAAAAGGCAATCCCTGGCGGATTTGAAATTTGCGACAGTTGAAAATTATTTTTTGAATAATTTACTATAGAAAAGGCAATCCCTGGCGTAATTAAAATTTGCGACAGTAGAAAATTATTTTTTGAATAATTTACTATAGAAAAGGCAATCCCTGGCGCAATTAAAATTTGCGACAGTATAAAATTATTTTTTGAATAATTTACTATAGAAAAGGCAATCCCTGGCGTAATTAAAATTTGCGACAGTTGAAAATTATTTTTTGAATAATTTACTATAGAAAAGGCAATCCCTGGCGCAATTAAAACTTGCCATAGTAAAAAATTATTTTTTGAATAATTTACTATAGAAAAGGCAATCCCTGGCGGATTTGAAATTTGCGACAGTAAAAAATTATTTTTTTGCAAAATTTACTATAGAAAAGGCAATCCCTGGCGTATTTAAAATTTGCGACAGTATAAAATTATTTTTTGAATAATTTACTATAGAAAAGGCAATCCCTGGTTTATTTAAAATTTGCGACAGTAAAAAATTATTTTTTGAATAATTTACTATAGAAAAGACAATCCCTGGCGTAATTAAAATTTGCGACAGTAGAAAATTATTTTTTGAATAATTTACTATAGAAAAGGCAATCCCTGGCGTAATTAAAATTTGCGACAGTAAAAAATTATTTTTTGAATAATTTACTATAGAAAAGGCAATCCCTGGCGCAATTAAAATTTGCGACAGTATAAAATTATTTTTTGAATAATTTACTATAGAAAAGGCAATCCCTGGCGTAATTAAAATTTGCGACAGTATAAAATTATTTTTTGAATAATTTACTATAGAAAAGGCAATCCCTGGCGTAATTAAAATTTGCGACAGTAAAAAATTATTTTTTGAAAAGTTTACTATAGAAAAGGCAATCCCTGGCGGATTTGAAATTTGCGACAGTAGAAAATTATTTTTTGAATAATTTACTATAGAAAAGGCAATCCCTGGCGTAATTAAAATTTGCGACAGTAAAAAATTATTTTTTGAATAATTTACTATAGAAAAGGCAATCCCTGGGATATTTAAAATTTGCGACAGTAAAAAATTATTTTTTGAATAATTTACTATAGAAAAGGCAATCCCTGGCGCAATTAAAATTTGCGACAGTTGAAATTTATTTTTTGAATAATTTACTATAGAAAAGGCAATCCCTGGCGTAATTAAAATTTGCGACAGTTGAAAATTATTTTTTGAATAATTTACTATAGAAAAGGCAATCCCTGGCGCAATTAAAATTTGCGACAATATAAAATTATTTTTTGAATAATTTACTATAGAAAAGGCAATCCCTGGCGTAATTAAAATTTGCGACAGTTGAAAATTATTTTTTGAAAAGTTTACTATAGAAAAGGCAATCCCTGGCGTAATTAAAATTTGCGACAGTTGAAAATTATTTTTTGCAAAATTTACTATAGAAAAGGCAATCCCTGGCGTAATTAAAATTTGCGACAGTAGAAAATTATTTTTTGAAAAGTTTACTATAGAAAAGGCAATCCCTGGCGGATTTAAAATTTGCGACAGTAAAAAATTATTTTTTGAATAATTTACTATAGAAAAGGCAATCCCTGGCGTAATTAAAATTTGCGACAGTATAAAATTATTTTTTGAATAATTTACTATAGAAAAGGCAATCCCTGGCGGATTTGAAATTTGCGACAGCTGAAAATTATTTTTTGAATAATTTACTATAGAAAAGGCAATCCCTGGCGTAATTAAAATTGCGACAGTAGAAAATTATTGTTTGAATAATTTACTGATAGAAAAGGCAATCCCTGGCGTAATTAAAATTTGCGACAATTGAAAATTATTTTTTGAATAATTTACTATAGAAAAAGGCAATCCCTGGCGCAATTAAAATTTGCGACAGTAGAAAATTATTTTTTGAAAAGTTTACTATAGAAAAGGCAATCCCTGGCGCAATTAAAATTTGCGACAGTAAAAAATTATTTTTTGCAAAATTTACTGTAGAAAAGGCAATCCCTGGCGCAATTAAAACTTGCGATAGTAAAAAATTATTTTTTGAATAATTTACTATAGACAAGGCAATCCCTGGCGGATTTGAAATTTGCGACAGTAAAAAATTATTTTTTGAATAATTTACTATAGAAAAGGCAATCCCTGGCGTAATTAAAATTTGCGACAGTACAAAATTATTTTTTGAATAATTTACTATAGAAAAGGCAATCCCTGGCGTAATTAAAATTTGCGACAGTAGAAAATTATTTTTTGTATAATTTACTATAGAAAAGGCAATCCCTGGCGTATTTAAAATCTGCGACAGTAAAAAATTATTGTTTTGAATAATTTACTATAGAAAAGGCAATCCCTGGCGTAATTAAAATTTGCGACAGTATAAAATTATTTTTTGAATAATTTACTATAGAAAAGGCAATCCCTGGCGCAATTAAAATTTGCGACAGTAAAAAAATTATTTTTTGAATAATTTACTATAGAAAAGGCAATCCCTGGCGTAATTAAAATTTGCGACAGTTGAAAATTATTTTTTGAATAATTTACTATAGAAAAGGCAATCCCTGGCGTAATTAAAATTTGCGACAGTAAAAAATTATTTTTTGAATAATTTACTATAGAAAAGGCAATCCCTGGCGTAATTAAAATTTGCGACAGTTGAAAATTATTTTTTTGAATAATTTACTATAGAAAAGGCAATCCCTGGCGCAATTAAAATTTGCGACAGTAAAAAATTATTTTTTGAATAATTTACTATAGAAAAGGCAATCCCTGGCGTAATTAAAATTTGCGACAGTTGAAAATTATTTTTTGAATAATTTACTATAGAAAAGGCAATCCCTGGCGTAATTAAAATTTGCGACAGTAAAAATTATTTTTTGAATAATTTACTATAGAAAAGGCAATCCCTGGCGTAATTAAAATTTGCGACAGTAGAAAATTATTTTTTGAATAATTTACTATAGAAAAGGCAATCCCTGGCGTATTTAAAATTTGCGACAGTAAAAAATTATTTTTTGAATAATTTACTATACAAAAGGCAATCCCTGGCGTAATTAAAATTTGCGACTAAAAAATTGTTTTTTGAATAATTTACTATAGAAAAGGCAATCCCTGGCGCACTTAAAATTTGCGACAGTAAAAAATTATTTTTTGAATAATTTACTATAGAAAAGGCAATCCCTGGCGTATTTAAAATTTGCGACAGTAAAAAATTATTTTTTGAATAATTTACTATACAAAAGGCAATCCCTGGCGTAATTAAAATTTGCGACAGTTGAAAATTATTTTTTGAATAATTTACTATAGAAAAGGCAATCCCTGGCGCAATTAAAATTTGCGACAGTAAAAAATTATTTTTTGAATAATTTACTATAGAAAAGGCAATCCCTGGCGTAATTAAAATTTGCGACAGTTGAAAATTATTTTTTGAATAATTTACTATAGAAAAGGCAATCCCTGGCGTAATTAAAATTTGCGACAGTAAAAAATTATTTTTTGAATAATTTACTATAGAAAAGGCAATCCCTGGCGTAATTAAAATTTGCGACAGTAGAAAATTATTTTTTGAATAATTTACTATAGAAAAGGCAATTCCTGGCGTATTTAAAATTTGCGACAGTAAAAAATTATTTTTTGAATAATTTACTATAGAAAAGGCAATCCCTGTCGTAATTAAAATTTGCGACAGTAAAAATTATTTTTTGAATAATTTACTATAGAAAAGGCAATCCCTGGCGCACTTAAAATTTGCGACAGTAAAAAATTATTTTTTGAATAATTTACTATAGAAAAGGCAATCCCTGACGTAACTAAAATTTGCGACAGTAGAAAATTATTTTTTTTAAAAAGTTTACTATAGAAAAGGCAATCCCTGGCGCAATTAAAATTTGCGACAGTAAAAAATTATTTTTGCAAAATTTACTGTAGAAAAGGCAATCCCTGGCGCAATTAATACTTGCGATAGTAAAAAATTATTTTTTGAATAATTTACTATAGAAAAGGCAATCCCTGGCGTAATTAAAATTTGCGACAGTAGAAAATTATTTTTTGAATAGTTTAGTATAGAAAAGGCAATCCCTGGCGTAATTAAAATTTGCGACAGTATAAAATTATTTTTTGAATAATTTACTATAGATAAGGCAATCCCTGGCGTAATTAAAATTTGCGACAGTAGAAAATTATTTTTTGAATAATTTACTATAGAAAAGGCAATCCCTGGCGTAATTAAAATTTGCGAGAGTAGAAAAATATTTTTTGAATAATTTACTATAGAAAAGGCAATCCCTGGTGTATTTAAAATTTGCACCAGTAAAAAATTAATATGTGAGAAATTTACTATAGAAAAGGCAATCCCTGGGATATTTAAAATTTGCGACAGTAAAAAATTATTTTTTGAATAATTTACTATAGAAAAGGCAATCCCTGGCGCACTTAAAATTTGCGACAGTAAAAAATTATTTTTTGAATAATTTACTATAGAAAAGGCAATCCCTGGCGTAATTAAAATTTGCGACAGTTGAAAATTATTTTTTGAATAATTTACTATAGAAAAGGCAATCCCTGGCGTAATTAAAATTTGCGACAGTAGAAAATTATTTTTTGAATAATTTACTATAGAAAAGGCAATCCCTGGCGTAATTAAAATTTGCGACAGTAAAAAATTATTTTTTGAATAATTTACTATAGAAAAGGCAATCCCTTGCGTAATTAAAATTTGCGACAGTTGAAAATTATTTTTTGAATAATTTACTATAGAAAAGGCAATCCCTGGCGTAATTAAAATTTGCGACAGTATAAAATTATTTTTTGAATAATTTACTACGGAAAAGGCAATCCCTGGCGTAATTAAAATTTGCGACAGTAGAAAATTATTTTTTGAATAATTTACTATAGAAAAGGTAATCCCTGGCGTAATTAAAATTTGCGACAGTAGAAAATTATTTTTTGAATAATTTACTATAGAAAAGGCAATCCCTGGCGTATTTAAAATTTGCGACAATAGAAAATTATTTTTTTGAATAATTTACTATAGAAAAGGCAATCCCTGGCGTATTTAAAATTTGCGACAGTAAAAAATTATTTTTTGAATAATTTACTGTAGAAAAGGCAATCCCTGGCGTAATTAAAATTTGCGACAGTAAAAAATTATTTTTTGAATAATTTACTATAGAAAAGGCAATCCCTGGCGCACTTAAAATTTGCGACAGTAAAAAATTATTTTTTGAATAATTTACTATAGAAAAGGCAATCCCTGGCGTAACTAAAATTTGCGACAGTAGAATATTATTTTTTGAAAAGTTTACTATAGAAAGGCAATCCCTGGCGCAATTAAAATTTGCGACAGTAAAAAATTATTTTTGCAAAATTTACTGTAGAAAACGCAATCCCTGGCGCAATTAAAACTTGCGATAGTAAAAAATTATTTTTTGAATTATTTACTATAGAAAAGGCAATCCCTGGCGTATTTAAAATTTGCGACAGTAGAAAATTATTTTTTGAAAAGTTTACTATAGAAAAGGCAATCCCTGGCGCAATTAAAATTCTCGACAGTAGAAAATTATTTTTTGAATAATTTACTATAGAAAAGGCAATCCCTAGCGCACTGAAAATTTGCGACAGTATAAAATTATTTTTTGAATAATTTACTATAGAAAAGGCAATCCCTGGCGCAATTACAATTTGCGACAGTTGAAAATTATTTTTTGAATAATTTACTAAAGAAAAGGCAATCCCTGGCGCAATTAAAATTTGCGACAGTAAAAAATTATTTTTTGCAAAATTTACAATAGAAAAGGCAATCCCTGGCGCACTTAAAAATTGCGACAGTAAAAAATTGTTTTTTGAATAATTTACTATAGAAAAGGCAATCCCTGGCGTAACTAAAATTTGCGACAGTTGAAAATTATTTTTTGAATAATTTACTATAGAAAAGGCAATCCCTGGCGTAATTAAAATTTGCGACAGTAAAAAATTATTTTTTGAATAATTTACTATAGAAAAGGCAATCCCTGGCGTAATTAAAATTTGCGACAGTTGAAAATTATTTTTTGAATAATTTACTATAGAAAAGGCAATCCCTGGCGTAATTAAAATTTGCGAAAGTAGAAAATTATTTTTTGAATAATTTAGTATAGAAAAGGCAATCCCTGGCGTATTTAAAATTTGCGACAGTAGAAAATTATTTTTTGAATAATTTACTATAGAAAAGGCAATCCCTGGCGCAATTAAAATTTGCGACAGTAAAAAATTATTTTTTGCAAAATTTACAATAGAAAAGGCAATCGCTGGCGCACTTAAAATTTGCGACAGTAAAAAATTGTTTTTTGAATAATTTACTATAGAAAAGGCAATCCCTGGCGTAATTAAAATTTGCGACAGTTGAAAATTATTTTTTGAATAATTTACTATAGAAAAGGCAATCCCTGGCGTAATTAAAATTTGCGACAGTAAAAAATTATTTTTTGCAAAATTTACTATAGAAAAGGCAATCATTGGCGTAATTAAAATTTGCGACAGTAGAAAATTATTTTTTGAATAATTTACTATAGAAAAGGCAATCCCTGGCGTATTTAAAATTTGCGACAGTAGAAAATTATTTTTTGAATAATTTACTATAGAAAATGCAATCCCAGCGCACTTAAAATTTGCGACAGTAAAAAATTATTTCTTGAATAATTTACTATAGAAAAGGCAATCCCTGGCGTAATTAAAATTTGCGACAGTAAAAAATTATTTTTTGCAAAATTTACTATAGAAAAGGCAATCCCTGGCGTATTTAAAATTTGCGACAGTAAAAAATTATTTTTTGCAAAATTTACTATAGAAAAGGCAATCATTGGCGTAATTAAAATTTGCGACAGGAGAAAATTATTTTTTGAATAATTTACTATAGAAAAGGCAATCCCTGGCGTATTTAAAATTTGCGACAGTAAAAAATTATTTTTTGAATAATTTACTATAGAAAAGGCAATCCCTGGCGGATTTGAAATTTGCGACAGTAAAAAATTATTTTTTGAATAATTTACTATAGAAAAGGCAATCCCTGGCGTAATTAAAATTTGCGACCGTAGAAAATTATTTTTTGAATAATTTACTATAGAAAAGGCAATCCCTGGCGTAATTAAAATTTGCGACAGTAGAAAATTATTTTTTGTATAATTTACTATAGAAAAAGCAATCCCTGGCGTATTTATAATTTGCGACAGTAAAAAATTATTTTTTGAATAATTTACTATAGAAAAGGCAATCCCTGGCGTAATTAAAATTTGCGACAGTATAAAATTATTTTTTGAATAATTTACTATAGAAAAGGCAATCACTGGCCTAATTAAAATTTGCGACAGTAAAAATTATTTTTTGAATAATTTACTATAGAAAAGGCAATCCCTGGAGTAATTAAAATTTGCGACAGTAAAAAATTATTTTTTGAATAATTTACTATAGAAAAGGCAATCCCTGGCGTAATTAAAATTTGCGACAGTTGAAAACTATTTTTTGAATAATTTACTATAGAAAAGGCAATCCCTGGCGTAATTAAAATTTGCGACAGTAAAAAATTATTTTTTGAATAATTTACTATAGAAAAGGCAATCCCTGGCGTAATTAAAATTTGCGACAGTTGAAAATTATTTTTTGAATAATTTACTATAGAAAAGGCAATCCCTGGCGTAATTAAAATTTGCGACAGTATAAAATTATTTTTTGAATAATTTACTATAGAAAAGGCAATCCCTGGCGTAATTAAAATTTGCGACAGTAGAAAATTATTTTTTGAATAATTTACTATAGAAAAGGCAATCCCTGGCGTAATTAAAATTTGCGACAGTAGAAAATTATTTTTTGAATAATTTACTATAGAAAAGGCAATCCCTGGCGTATTTAAAATTTGCGACAGTAGAAAATTATTTTTTGAATAATTTACTATAGAAAAGGCAATCCCTGGCGTATTTAAAATTTGCGACAGTAAAAAATTATTTTTTGAATAATTTACTATAGAAAAGGCAATCCCTGGCGTAATTAAAATTTGCGACAGTAAAAAATTATTTTTTGAATAATTTACTATAGAAAAGGCAATCCGTGGCGCACTTAAAATTTGCGACAGTAAAAAATTATTTTTTGAATAATTTACTATAGAAAAGGCAATCCCTGGCGTAACTAAAATTTGCGACAGTAGAAAATTATTTTTTGAAAAGTTTACTATAGAAAAGGCAATCCCTGGCGCAATTAAAATTTGCGATAGTAAAAAACTATTTTTTGCAAAATTTACTGTAGAAAAGGCAATCCCTGGCGCAGTTAAAACTTGCGATAGTAAAAAATTATTTTTTGAATAATTTACTATAGAAAAGGCAACACCTGGCGTATTTAAAATTTGCGACAGTAGAAAATTATTTTTTGAAAAGTTTACTATAGAAAAGGCAATCCCTGGCGCAATTAAAATTTGCGACAGTAGAAAATTATTTTTTGAATAATTTACTATAGAATAGGCAATCCCTGGCGCACTTAAAATTTGCGACAGTATAAAATTATTTTTTGAATAATTTACTATAGAAAAGGCAATCCCTGGCGCAATTACAATTTGCGACAGTTGAAAATTATTTTTTGAATAATTTACTATAGAAAAGGCAATCCCTGGCGCAATTAAAATGGCGCACTTAAAATTTGCGACAGTAAAAAATTATTTTTTGAATAATTTACTATAGAAAAGGCAATCCCTGGCGTAATTAAAATTTGCGACAGTTGAAAATTATTTTTTGAATAATTTACTATAGAAAAGGCAATCCCTGGCGTAATTAAAATTTGCGACAGTAAAAAATTATTTTTTGAATAATTTACTATAGAAAAGGCAATCCCTGGCGTAATTAAAATTTGCGACAGTTGAAAATTATTTTTTGAATAATTTACTATAGAAAAGGCAATACCTGGCGTAATTAAAATTTGCGACAGTAGAAAATTATTTTTTGAATAATTTAGTATAGAAAAGGCAATCCCTGGCGTAATTAAAATTTGCGACAGTATAAAATTATTTTTTGAATAATTTACTATAGATAAGGCAATCCCTGGCGTAATTAAAATTTGCGACAGTAGGAAATTATTTTTTGAATAATTTACTATAGAAAAGGCAATCCCTGGCGTAATTAAAATTTGCGAGAGTAGAAAAATATTTTTTGAATAATTTACTATAGAAAAGGCAATCCCTGGTGTATTTAAAATTTGCGACAGTAAAAAATTAATATGTGAGAAATTTACTATAGAAAAGGCAATCCCTGGCGTAATTTAAATTTGCGACAGTATAAAATTATTTTTTGAATAATTTACTATAGAAAAGGCAATCCCTGGCGCACTTATAATTTGCGACAGTAAAAAATTATTTTTTGAATAATTTACTATAGAAAAGGCAATCCCTGGCGTAATTAAAATTTGCGACAGTAGAAAATTATTTTTTGAATAATTTACTATAGAAAAGGCAATCCCTGGCGTAATTAAAATTTGCGACAGTAAAAAATTATTTTTTGCAAAATTTACTATAGAAAAGGCAATCCCTGGCGTATTTAAAATTTGCGACAGTAAAAAATTATTTTTTGCAAAATTTACTATAGAAAAGGCAATCATTGGCGTAATTAAAATTTGCGACAGTAGAAAATTATTTTTTGAATAATTTACTATAGAAAAGGCAATCCCTGGCGTATTTAAAATTTGCGACAGTAAAAAATTATTTTTTGAATAATTTACTATAGAAAAGGCAATCCCTGGCGTAATTAAATTTTGCGACAGTAGAAAATTATTTTTTGAATAATTTACTATAGAAAAGGCAATCCCTGGCGTAACTAAAATTTGCGAGAGTAGAAAATTATTTTTTGAATAATTTACTATAGAAAAGGCAGTCCCTGGCGTAATTAAAATTTGCGACAGTAAAAAATTAATATGTGAGAAATTTACTATAGAAAAGGAAATCCCTGGCGTATTTAAAATTTGCGACAGTAAAAAATTATTTTTTGAATAATTTACTATAGAAAAGGCAATCCCTGGCGCACTTAAAATTTGCGACAGTAAAAAATTATTTTTTGAATAATTTACTATAGAAAAGGCAATCCCTGGCGTAATTAAAATTTGCGACAGTAAAAAATTATTTTTTGCAAAATTTACTATAGAAAAGGCAATCCCTGGCGTATTTAAAATTTGCGACAGTAAAAAATTATTTTTTGCAAAATTTACTATAGAAAAGGCAATCATTGGCGTAATTAAAATTTGCGACAGTAGAAAATTATTTTTTGAATAATTTACTATAGAAAAGGCAATCCCTGGCGTATTTAAAATTTGCGACAGTAAAAAATTATTTTTTGAATAATTTACTATAGAAAAGGCAATCCCTGGCGTAATTAAATTTTGCGACAGTAGAAAATTATTTTTTGAATAATTTACTATAGAAAAGGCAATCCCTGGCGTAACTAAAATTTGCGACAGTAGAAAATTATTTTTTGAATAATTTACTATAGAAAAGGCAATCCCTGGCGTAATTAAAATTTGCGACAGTAAAAAATTAATATGTGAGAAATTTACTATAGAAAAGGCAATCCCTGGCGTATTTAAAATTTGCGACAGTAAAAAATTATTTTTTGAATAATTTACTATAGAAATGCAATCCCAGCGCACTTAAAATTTGCGACAGTAAAAAATTATTTCTTGAATAATTTACTATAGAAAAGGCAATCCCTGGCGTAATTAAAATTTGCGACAGTAAAAAATTATTTTTTGCAAAATTTACTAGAGAAAAGGCAATCCCTGGCGTATTTAAAATTTGCGACAGTAAAAAATTATTTTTTGCAAAATTTACTATAGAAAAGGCAATCCCTGGGATATTTAAAATTTGCGACAGTAAAAAATTATTTTTTGAATAATTTACTATAGAAAAGGCAATCCCTGGCGCACTTAAAATTTGCGACAGTAAAAAATTATTTTTTGAATAATTTACTATAGAAAAGGCAATCCCTGGCGTAATTAAAATTTGCGACAGTTGAAAATTATTTTTTGAATAATTTACTATAGAGAAGGCAATCCCTGGCGTAATTAAAATTTGCGACAGTAGAAAATTATTTTTTGAATAATTTACTATAGAAAAGGCAATCCTTGGCGTAATTAAAATTTGCGACAGTATAAAATTATTTTTTGAATAATTTACTATAGATAAGGCAATCCCTGGCGTAATTAAAATTTGCGACAGTAGAAAATTATTTTTTGAATAATTTACTATAGAAAAGGCAATCCCTGGCGTAATTAAAATTTGCGACAGTAGAAAATTATTTTTTGAATAATTTACTATAGAAAATGCAATCCCTGGTGTATTTAAAATTTGCGACAGTAAAAAATTAATATGTGAGAAATTTACTATAGAAAAGGCAATCCCTGGCGTATTTAAAATTTGCGACAGTAAAAAATTATTTTTTGAATAATTTACTATAGAAAAGGCAATCCCAGCGCACTTAAAATTTGCGACAGTAAAAAATTATTTCTTGAATAATTTACTATAGAAAAGGCAATCCCTGGCGTAATTAAAATTTGCGACAGTAAAAAATTATTTTTTGCAAAATTTACTATAGAAAAGGCAATCCCTGGCGTATTTAAAATTTGCGACAGTAAAAAATTATTTTTTGCAAAATTTACTATAGAAAAGGCAATCATTGGCGTAATTAAAATTTGCGACAGTAGAAAATTATTTTTTGAATAATTTACTATAGAAAAGGCAATCCCTGGCGTATTTAAAATTTGCGACAGTAAAAAATTATTTTTTGAATAATTTACTATAGAAAAGGCAATCCCTGGCGGATTTGAAATTTGCGACAGTAAAAAATTATTTTTTGAATAATTTACTATAGAAAAGGCAATCCCTGGCGTAATTAAAATTTGCGACAGTAGAAAATTATTTTTTGAATAATTTACTATAGAAAAGGCAATCCCTGGCGTAATTAAAATTTGCGACAGTAGAAAATTATTTTTTGAATAATTTACTATAGAAAAAGAAATCCCTGGCGTATTTAAAATTTGCGACAGTAGAAAATTATTTTTTGAATAATTTACTATAGAAAATGCAATCCCAGCGCACTTAAAATTTGCGACAGTAAAAATTATTTCTTGAATAATTTACTATAGAAAAGCAATCCCTGGCGTAATTAAAATTTGCGACAGTAAAAAATTATTTTTTGCAAAATTTACTATAGAAAAGGCAATCCCTGGCGTATTTAAAATTTGCGACAGTAAAAAATTATTTTTTGCAAAATTTACTATAGAAAAGGCAATCATTGGCGTAATTAAAATTTGCGACAGTAGAAAATTATTTTTTGAATAATTTACTATAGAAAAGGCAATCCCTGGCGTATTTAAAATTTGCGACAGTAAAAAATTATTTTTTGAATAATTTACTATAGAAAAGGCAATCCCTGGCGGATTTGAAATTTGCGACAGTAAAAAATTATTTTTTGAATAATTTACTATAGAAAAGGCAATCCCTGGCGTAATTAAAATTTGCGACAGTAGAAAATTATTTTTTGAATAATTTACTATAGAAAAGGCAATCCCTGGCGTAATTAAAATTTGCGACAGTAGAAAATTATTTTTTGTATAATTTACTATAGAAAAAGCAATCCCTGGCGTATTTATAATTTGCGACAGTAAAAAATTATTTTTTGAATAATTTACTATAGAAAAGGCAATCCCTGGCGTAATTAAAATTTGCGACAGTATAAAATTATTTTTTGAATAATTTACTATAGAAAAGGCAATCCCTGGCCTAATTAAAATTTGCGACAGTAAAAATTATTTTTTGAATAATTTACTATAGAAAAGGCAATCCCTGGAGTAATTAAAATTTGCGACAGTAAAAAATTATTTTTTGAATAATTTACTATAGAAAAGGCAATCCCTGGCGTAATTAAAATTTGCGACAGTTGAAAATTATTTTTTGAATAATTTACTATAGAAAAGGCAATCCCTGGCGTAATTAAAATTTGCGACAGTAAAAAATTATTTTTTGAATAATTTACTATAGAAAAGGCAATCCCTGGCGTAATTAAAATTTGCGACAGTTGAAAATTATTTTTTGAATAATTTACTATAGAAAAGGCAATCCCTGGCGTAATTAAAATTTGCGACAGTATAAAATTATTTTTTGAATAATTTACTATAGAAAAGGCAATCCCTGGCGTAATTAAAATTTGCGACAGTAGAAAATTATTTTTTGAATAATTTACTATAGAAAAGGCAATCCCTGGCGTAATTAAAATTTGCGACAGTAGAAAATTATTTTTTGAATAATTTACTATAGAAAAGGCAATCCCTGGCGTATTTAAAATTTGCGACAGTAGAAAATTATTTTTTGAATAATTTACTATAGAAAAGGCAATCCCTGGCGTATTTAAAATTTGCGACAGTAAAAAATTATTTTTTGAATAATTTACTATAGAAAAGGCAATCCCTGGCGTAATTAAAATTTGCGACAGTAAAAAATTATTTTTTGAATAATTTACTATAGAAAAGGCAATCCGTGGCGCACTTAAAATTTGCGACAGTAAAAAATTATTTTTTGAATAATTTACTATAGAAAAGGCAATCCCTGGCGTAACTAAAATTTGCGACAGTAGAAAATTATTTTTTGAAAAGTTTACTATAGAAAAGGCAATCCCTGGCGCAATTAAAATTTGCGATAGTAAAAAATTATTTTTTGCAAAATTTACTGTAGAAAAGGCAATCCCTGGCGCAGTTAAAACTTGCGATAGTAAAAAATTATTTTTTGAATAATTTACTATAGAAAAGGCAACACCTGGCGTATTTAAAATTTGCGACAGTAGAAAATTATTTTTTGAAAAGTTTACTATAGAAAAGGCAATCCCTGGCGCAATTAAAATTTGCGACAGTAGAAAATTATTTTTTGAATAATTTACTATAGAATAGGCAATCCCTGGCGCACTTAAAATTTGCGACAGTATAAAATTATTTTTTGAATAATTTACTATAGAAAAGGCAATCCCTGGCGCAATTACAATTTGCGACAGTTGAAAATTATTTTTTGAATAATTTACTATAGAAAAGGCAATCCCTGGCGCAATTAAAATTTGCGACAGTAAAAAATTATTTTTTGCAAAATTTACAATAGAAAAGGCAATCCCTGGCGCACTTAAAATTTGCGACAGTAAAAAATTATTTTTTGAATAATTTACTATAGAAAAGGCAATCCCTGGCGTAATTAAAATTTGCGACAGTTGAAAATTATTTTTTGAATAATTTACTATATAAAAGGCAATCCCTGGCGTAATTAAAATTTGCGACAGTAAAAAATTATTTTTTGAATAATTTACTATAGAAAAGGCAATCCCTGGCGTAATTAAAATTTGCGACAGTTGAAAATTATTTTTTGAATAATTTACTATAGAAAAGGCAATCCCTGGCGTAATTAAAATTTGCGACAGTAGAAAATTATTTTTTGAATAATTTAGTATAGAAAAGGCAATCCCTGGCGTAATTAAAATTTGCGACAGTATAAAATTATTTTTTGAATAATTTACTATAGATAAGGCAATCCCTGGCGTAATTAAAATTTGCGACAGTAGGAAATTATTTTTTGAATAATTTACTATAGAAAAGGCAATCCCTGGCGTAATTAAAATTTGCGAGAGTAGACAAATATTTTTTGAATAATTTACTATAGAAAAGGCAATCCCTGGTGTATTTAAAATTTGCGACAGTAAAAAATTAATATGTGAGAAATTTACTATAGAAAAGGCAATCCCTGGGATATTTAAAATTTGCGACAGTAAAAAATTATTTTTTGAATAATTTACTATAGAAAAGGCAATCCCTGGCGCACTTATAATTTGCGACAGTAAAAAATTATTTTTTGAATAATTTACTATAGAAAAGGCAATCCCTGGCGTAATTAAAATTTGCGACAGTAGAAAATTATTTTTTGAATAATTTACTATAGAAAAGGCAATCCCTGGCGTAATTAAAATTTGCGACAGTAAAAAACTATTTTTTGCAAAATTTACTATAGAAAAGGCAATCCCTGGCGTATTTAAAATTTGCGACAGTAAAAAATTATTTTTTGCAAAATTTACTATAGAAAAGGCAATCATTGGCGTAATTAAAATTTGCGACAGTAGAAAATTATTTTTTGAATAATTTACTATAGAAAAGGCAATCCCTGGCGTATTTAAAATTTGCGACAGTAAAAAATTATTTTTTGAATAATTTACTATAGAAAAGGCAATCCCTGGCGTAATTAAATTTTGCGACAGTAGAAAATTATTTTTTGAATAATTTACTATAGAAAAGGCAATCCCTGGCGTAACTAAAATTTGCGACAGTAGAAAATTATTTTTTGAATAATTTACTATAGAAAAGGCAGTCCCTGGCGTAATTAAAATTTGCGACAATAAAAAATTAATATGTGAGAAATTTACTATAGAAAAGGCAATCCCTGGCGTATTTAAAATTTGCGACAGTAAAAAATTATTTTTTGAATAATTTACTATAGAAAAGGCAATCCCTGGCGCACTTAAAATTTGCGACAGTAAAAAATTATTTTTTGAATAATTTACTATAGAAAAGGCAATCCCTGTCGTAATTAAAATTTGCGACAGTAAAAAATTATTTTTTGCAAAATTTACTATAGAAAAGGCAATCCCTGGTGTATTTAAAATTTGCGACAGTAAAAAATTATTTTTTGCAAAATTTACTATAGAAAAGGCAATCATTGGCGTAATTAAAATTTGCGACAGTAGAAAATTATTTTTTGAATAATTTACTATAGAAAAGGCAATCCCTGGCGTATTTAAAATTTGCGACAGTAAAAAATTATTTTTTGAATAATTTACTATAGAAAAGGCAATCCCTGGCGTAATTAAATTTTGCGACAGTAGAAAATTATTTTTTGAATAATTTACTATAGAAAAGGCAATCCCTGGCGTAACTAAAATTTGCGACAGTAGAAAATTGTTTTTTGAATAATTTACTATAGAAAAGGCAATCCCTGGCGTAATTAAAATTTGCGACAGTAAAAAATTAATATGTGAGAAATTTACTATAGAAAAGGCAATCCCTGGCGTATTTAAAATTTGCGACAGTAAAAAATTATTTTTTGAATAATTTACTATAGAAAAGGCAATCCCAGCGCACATAAAATTTGCGACAGTAAAAAATTATTTCTTGAATAATTTACTATAGAAAAGGCAATCCCTGGCGTAATTAAAATTTGCGACAGTAAAAAATTATTTTTTGCAAAATTTACTAGAGAAAAGGCAATCCCTGGCGTATTTAAAATTTGCGACAGTAAAAAATTATTTTTTGCAAAATTTACTATAGAAAAGGCAATCCCTGGGATATTTAAAATTTGCGACAGTAAAAAATTATTTTTTGAATAATTTACTATAGAAAAGGCAATCCCTGGCGCACTTAAAATTTGCGACAGTAAAAAATTATTTTTTGAATAATTTACTATAGAAAAGGCAATCCCTGGCGTAATTAAAATTTGCGACAGTTGAAAATTATTTTTTGAATAATTTACTATAGAGAAGGCAATCCCTGGCGTAATTAAAATTTGCGACAGTAGAAAATTATTTTTTGAATAATTTACTATAGAAAAGGCAATCCCTGGCGTAATTAAAATTTGCGACAGTATAAAATTATTTTTTGAATAATTTACTATAGATAAGGCAATCCCTGGCTTAATTAAAATTTGCGACAGTAGAAAATTATTTTTTGAATAATTTACTATAGAAAAGGCAATCCCTGGCGTAATTAAAATTTGCGACAGTAGAAAATTATTTTTTGAATAATTTACTATAGAAAATGCAATCCCTGGTGTATTTAAAATTTGCGACAGTAAAAAATTAATATGTGAGAAATTTACTATAGAAAAGGCAATCCCTGGCGTATTTAAAATTTGCGACAGTAAAAAATTATTTTTTGAATAATTTACTATAGAAAAGGCAATCCCAGCGCACTTAAAATTTGCGACAGTAAAAAATTATTTCTTGAATAATTTACTATAGAAAAGGCAATCCCTGGCGTAATTAAAATTTGCGACAGTAAAAAATTATTTTTTGCAAAATTTACTATAGAAAAGGCAATCCCTGGCGTATTTAAAATTTGCGACAGTAAAAAATTATTTTTTGCAAAATTTACTATAGAAAAGGCAATCATTGGCGTAATTAAAATTTGCGACAGTAGAAAATTATTTTTTGAATAATTTACTATAGAAAAGGCAATCCCTGGCGTATTTAAAATTTGCGACAGTAAAAAATTATTTTTTGAATAATTTACTATAGAAAAGGCAATCCCTGGCGTAATTAAAATTTGCGACAGTAGAAAATTATTTTTTGAATAATTTACTATAGAAAAAGCAATCCCTGGCGTATTTAAAATTTGCGACAGTAAAAAATTATTTTTTGAATAATTTACTATAGAAAAGGCAATCCCTGGCGTAATTAAAATTTGCGACAGTATAAAATTATTTTTTGAATAATTTACTATAGAAAAGGCAATCCCTGGCCTAATTAAAATTTGCGACAGTAAAAAATTATTTTTTGAATAATTTACTATAGAAAAGGCAATCCCTGGCGTAATTAAAATTTGCGACAGTTGAAAATTATTTTTTGAATAATTTACTATAGAAAAGGCAATCCCTGGCGTAATTAAAATTTGCGACAGTAAAAAATTATTTTTTGAATAATTTACTATAGAAAAGGCAATCCCTGGCGTAATTAAAATTTGCGACAGTATAAAATTATTTTTTGAATAATTTACTATAGAAAAGGCAATCCCTGGCGTAATTAAAATTTGGGACAGTAGAAAATTATTTTTTGAATAATTTACTATAGAAAAGGCAATCCCTGGCGTAATTAAAATTTGCGACAGTAGAAAATTATTTTTTGAATAATTTACTACGGAAAAGGCAATCCCTGGCGTATTTAAAATTTGCGACAGTAGAAAATTATTTTTTGAATAATTTACTATAGAAAAGGCAATCCCTGGCGTATTTAAAATTTGCGACAGTAAAAAATTATTTTTTGAATAATTTACTATAGAAAAGGCAATCCCTGGCGTAATTAAAATTTGCGACAGTAAAAAATAATTTTTTGAATAATTTACTATAGAAAAGGCAATCCCTGGCGCACTTAAAATTTGCGACAGTAAAAAATTATTTTTTGAATAATTTACTATAGAAAAGGCAATCCCTGGCGTAACTAAAATTTGCGACAGTAGAAAATTATTTTTTGAAAAGTTTACTATAGAAAAGGCAATCCCTGGCGCAATTAAAATTTGTGACAGTAAAAAATTATTTTTTGCAAAATTTACTGTAGAAAAGGCAATCCCTGGCGCAGTTAAAACTTGCGATAGTAAAAAATTATTTTTTGAATAATTTACTATAGAAAAGGCAATCCCTGGCGTATTTAAAATTTGCGACAGTAGAAAATTATTTTTTGAAAAGTTTACTATAGAAAAGGCAATCCCTGGCGCAATTAAAATTTGCGACAGTAGAAAATTATTTTTTGAATAATTTACTATAGAAAAGGCAATCCCTGGCGCACTTAAAATTTGCGACAGTATAAAATTATTTTTTGAATAATTTACTATAGAAAAGGCAATCCCTGGCGCAATTACAATTTGCGACAGTTGAAAATTATTTTTTGAATAATTTACTATAGAAAAGGCAATCCCTGGCGCAATTAAAATTTGCGACAGTAAAAAATTATTTTTTGCAAAATTTACAATAGAAAAGGCAATCCCTGGCTCACTTAAAATTTGCGACAGTAAAAAATTATTTTTTGAATAATTTACTATAGAAAAGGCAATCCCTGGCGTAATTAAAATTTGCGACAGTTGAAAATTATTTTTTGAATAATTTACTATAGAAAAGGCAATCCCTGGCGTAATTAAAATTTGCGACAGTAAAAAATTATTTTTTGAATAATTTACTATAGAAAAGGCAATCCCTGGCGTAATTAAAATTTGCGACAGTTGAAAATTATTTTTTGAATAATTTACTATAGAAAAGGCAATCCCTGGCGTAATTAAAATTCGCGACAGTAGAAAATTATTTTTTGAATAATTTAGTATAGAAAAGGCAATCCCTGGCGTAATTAAAATTTGCGACAGTATAAAATTATTTTTTGAATAATTTACTATAGATAAGGCAATCCCTGGCGTAATTAAAATTTGCGACAGTAGAAAATTATTTTTTGAATAATTTACTATAGAAAAGGCAATCCCTGGCGTAATTAAAATTTGCGAGAGTAGAAAAATATTTTTTGAATAATTTACTATAGAAAAGGCAATCCCTGGTGTATTTAAAATTTGCGACAGTAAAAAATTAATATGTGAGAAATTTACTATAGAAAAGGCAATCCCTGGGATATTTAAAATTTGCGACAGTAAAAAATTATTTTTTGAATAATTTACTATAGAAAAGGCAATCCCTGGCGCACTTAAAATTTGCGACAGTAAAAATTATTTTTTGAATAATTTACTATAGAAAAGGCAATCCCTGGCGTAATTAAAATTTGCGACAGTTGAAAATTATTTTTTGAATAATTTACTATAGGAAAGGCAATCCCTGGCGTAATTAAAATTTGCGACAGTATAAAATTATTTTTTGAATAATTTACTATAGATAAGGCAATCCCTGGCGTAATTAAAATTTGCGACAGTAGAAAATTATTTTTTGAATAATTTACTATAGAAAAGTCAATCCCTGGCGTAATTAAAATTTGCGACAGTAGAAAATTATTTTTTGAATTATTTACTATAGAAAAGGCAATCCCTGGTGTATTTAAAATTTGCGACAGTAAAAAATTAATATGTGAGAAATTTACTATAGAAAAGGCAATCCCTAGCGTATTTAAAATTTGCGACAGTAAAAAATTATTTTTTGAATAATTTACTATAGAAAAGGCAATCCCTGGCGCACTTAAAATTTGCGACAGTAAAAAATTATTTCTTGAATAATTTACTATAGAAAAGGCAATCCCTGGCGTAATTAAAATTTGCGACAGCAAAAAATTATTTTTTGCAAAATTTACTATAGAAAAGGCAATCCCTGGCGTATTTAAAATTTGCGACAGTAAAAAATTATTTTTTGCAAAATTTACTATAGAAAAGGCAATCATTGGCGTAATTAAAATTTGCGACAGTAGAAAATTATTTTTTGAATAATTTACTATAGAAAAGGCAATCCCTGGCGTATTTAAAATTTGCGACAGTAAAAAATTATTTTTTGAATAATTTACTATAGAAAAGGCAATCCCTGGCGTAATTAAATTTTGCGACAGTAGAAAATTATTTTTTGAATAATTTACTATAGAAAAGGCAATCCCTGGCGTAACTAAAATTTTCGACAGTAAAAAATTAATATTTTGAATAATTTACTATAGAAAAGGCAATCCCTGGCGTAATTAAAATTTGCGACAGTAGAAAATTATTTTTTGAATAATTTACTATAGAAAAGGAAATCCCTGGCGTATTTAAAATTTGCGACAGTATAAAATTATTTTTTGAATAATTTACTATAGAAAAGGCAATCCCTGGCGTAATTAAAATTTGCGACAGTAGAAAATTATTTTTGAAAAGTTTACTATAGAAAAGGCAATCCCTGGCGCAATTAAAATTTGCGACAATAAAAAATTATTTTTGCAAAATTTACTGTAGAAAAGGCAATCCCTGGCGCAATTAAAACTTGCGATAGTAAAAAATTATTTTTTGAATAATTTACTATAGAAAAGGCAATCCCTGGCGTATTTAAAATTTGCGACAGTAAAAAATTATTTTTTGAATAATTTACTATAGAAAAGGCAATCCCTGGTGCAATTAAAATTTGCGACAGTAGAAAATCATTTTTTGAATAATTTACTATAGAAAAGGCAATCCCTGGCGCACTTAAAATTTGCGACAGTATAAAATTATTTTTTGAATAATTTACTATAGAAAAGGCAATCCCTGGCGCATTTACAATTGCGACAGTTGAAAATTATTTTTTGAATAATTTACTATAGAAAAGGCAATCCCTGGCGCAATTAAAATTTGCGAGAGTAAAAAAATTATTTTTTGCAAAATTTACAATAGAAAAGGCAATCCCGGGCGCACTTAAAATTTGCGACAGTAAAAAATTATTTTTTGAATAATTTACTATAGAAAAGGCAATCCCTGGCGTAATTAAAATTTGCGACAGTTGAAAATTATTTTTTGAATAATTTACTATAGAAAAGGCAATCCCTGGCGTAATTAAAATTTGCGACAGTAAAAAATTATTTTTTGAATAATTTACTATAGAAAAGGCAATCCCTGGCGTAATTAAAATTTGCGACAGTTGAAAATTATTTTTTGAATAATTTACTATAGAAAAGGCAATCCCTGGCGTAATTAAAATTTGCGACAGTAGAAAATTATTTTTTGAATAATTTACTATAGAAAAGGCAATCCCTGGCGTAATTAAAATTTGTGACAGTATAAAATTATTTTTTGAATTATTTACTATAGATAAGGTAATCCCTGGCGTAATTAAAATTTGCGACAGTAGAAAATTATTTTTTGAATAATTTACTATAGAAAAGGCAATCCCTGGCGTAATTAAAATTTTCGACAGTAAAAAATTAATATTTTGAATAATTTACTATAGAAAAGGCAATCACTGGCGTAATTAAAATTTGCGACAGTAGAAAATTATTTTTTGAATAATTTACTATAGAAAAGGCAATCCCTGGCGTATTTAAAATTTGCGACAGTATAAAATTATTTTTTGAATAATTTACTATAGAAAAGGCAATCCCTGGCGTAATTAAAATTTGCGACAGTAGAAAATTATTTTTTGAAAAGTTTACTATAGAAAAGGCAATCCCTGGCGCAATTAAAATTTGCGACAGTAAAAAATTATATTTTGCAAAATTTACTGTAGAAAAGGCAATCCCTGGCGCAATTAAAACTTGCGATAGTAAAAAATTATTTTTTGAATAATTTACTATAGAAAAGGCAATCCCTGGCGTATTTAAAATTTGCGACAGTAAAAAATTATTTTTTGAATAATTTACTATGAAAAGGCAATCCCTGGCGTATTTAATATTTGCGACAGTAGAAAATTATTTTTTGAATAATTTACTATAGAAAAGGCAATCCCTGGCGTAATTAAAATTTGCGACAGTAGAAAATTATTTTTTGAATAATTTACTATAGAAAAGGCAATCCCTGGCGCACTTAAAATTTGCGACAGTATAAAATTATTTTTTGAATAATTTACTATAGAAAAGGCAATCCCTGGCGCATTTACAATTTGCGACAGTTGAAAATTATTTTTTGAATAATTTACTATAGAAAAGGCAATCCCTGGCGCAATTAAAATTTGCGAGAGTAAAAAAATTATTTTTTGCAAAATTTACAATAGAAAAGGCAATCCCGGGCGCACTTAAAATTTGCGACAGTAAAAAATTATTTTTTGAATAATTTACTATAGAAAAGGCAATCCCTGGCGTAATTAAAATTTGCGACAGTTGAAAATTATTTTTTGAATAATTTACTATAGAAAAGGCAATCCCTGGCGTAATTAAAATTTGCGACAGTAAAAAATTATTTTTTGAATAATTTACTATAGAAAAGGCAATCCCTGGCGTAATTAAAATTTGCGACAGTTGAAAATTATTTTTTGAATAATTTACTATAGAAAAGGCAATCCCTGGCGTAATTAAAATTTGCGACAGTAGAAAATTATTTTTTGAATAATTTACTATAGAAAAGGCAATCCCTGGCGTAATTAAAATTTGTGACAGTATAAAATTATTTTTTGAATTATTTACTATAGATAAGGTAATCCCTGGCGTAATTAAAATTTGCGACAGTAGAAAATTATTTTTTGAATAATTTACTATAGAAAAGGCAATCCCTGGCGTAATTAAAATTTTCGACAGTAAAAAATTAATATTTTGAATAATTTACTATAGAAAAGGCAATCACTGGCGTAATTAAAATTTGCGACAGTAGAAAATTATTTTTTGAATAATTTACTATAGAAAAGGCAATCCCTGGCGTATTTAAAATTTGCGACAGTATAAAATTATTTTTTGAATAATTCACTATAGAAAAGGCAATCCCTGGCGTAATTAAAATTTGCGACAGTAGAAAATTATTTTTTGAAAAGTTTACTATAGAAAAGGCAATCCCTGGCGCAATTAAAATTTGCGACAGTAAAAAATTATATTTTGCAAAATTTACTGTAGAAAAGGCAATCCCTGGCGCAATTAAAACTTGCGATAGTAAAAAATTATTTTTTGAATAATTTACTATAGAAAAGGCAATCCCTGGCGTATTTAAAATTTGCGACAGTAAAAAATTATTTTTTGAATAATTTACTATGAAAAGGCAATCCCTGGCGTATTTAAAATTTGCGACAGTAGAAAATTATTTTTTGAATAATTTACTATAGAAAAGGCAATCCCTGGCGTAATTAAAATTTGCGACAGTAGAAAATTATTTTTTGAATAATTTACTATAGAAAAGGCAATCCCTGGTGTATTTAAAATTTGCGACAGTAAAAAATTAATACGTGAGAAATTTACTATAGAAAAGGCAATCCCTGGGATATTTAAAATTTTCGACAGTAAAAAATTATTTTTTTGCAAAATTTACTATAGAAAAGGCAATCCCTGGCGTATTTAAAATTTGCGACAGTAAAAAATTATTTTTTGAATAATTTACTGTAAAAAAGGCAATCCCTGGCGCAATTAAAATTTGCGACAGTAAAAAATTATTTTTTGTAAAATTTACTGTAGAAAAGGCAATCCCTGGCGGATTTGAAATTTGCGACATTAAAAAATTATTTTTTGAATAATTTACTATAGAAAAGGCAATCCCTGGCGTAATTAAAATTTGCGACAGTAAAAAACTATTTTTTGAATAATTTACTACAGAAAAGGCAATCCCTGGCGCAATTAAAATTTGCGACAGTAAAAAATTATTTTTTGAATAATTTACTATATAAAAGGCAATCCCTGGCGTAATTAAAATTTGCGACAGTAGAAAATTATTTTTTAATAATTTACTATAGAAAAGGCAATCCCTGGCGCACTTAAAATTTGCGACAGTATAAAATTATTTTTTGAATAATTTACTATAGAAAAGGCAATCCCTGGCGCAATTACAATTTGCGACAGTTGAAAATTATTTTTTGAATAATTTACTATAGAAAAGGCAATCCCTGGCGCAATTAAAATTTGCGACAGTAGAAAATTATTTTTTGAAAAGTTTACTATAGAAAAGGCAATCCCTGGCGCAATTAAAATTTGCGACAGTAAAAATTATTTTTTGCAAAATTTACTGCAGAAAAGGCAATCCCTGGCGCAATTAAAACTTGCGATAGTAAAAAATTATTTTTTGAATAATTTACTATAGAAAAGGCAATCCCTGGCGTATTTAAAATTTGCGACAGTAAAAAATTATTTTTTGAATAATTTACTATAGAAAAGGCAATCCCTGGCGCAATTAAAATTTGCGACAGTAGAAAATTATTTTTTAATAATTTACTATAGAAAAGGCAATCCCTGGCGCACTTAAAATTTGCGACAGTATAAAATTATTTTTTGAATAATTTACTATAGAAAAGGCAATCCCTGGCGCAATTACAATTTGCGACAGTTGAAAATTATTTTTTGAATAATTTACTATAGAAAAGGCAATCCCTGGCGCAATTAAAATTTGCGACAGTAAAAAATTATTTTTTGCAAAATTTACAATAGAAAAGGCAATCCCTGGCGCAATTAAAATTTGCGACAGTAAAAAATTATTTTTTGAATAATTTACTATAGAAAAGGCAATCCCTGGCGTAATTAAAATTTGCGACAGTTGAAAATTATTTTTTGAATAATTTACTATAGAAAAGGCAATCCCTGGCGTAATTAAAATTTGCGACAGTAAAAAATTATTTTTTGAATAATTTACTATAGAAAAGGCAATCCCTGGCGTAATTAAAATTTGCGCCAGTTGAAAATTATTTTTTGAATAATTTACTATAGAAAAGGCAATCCCTGGCGTAATTAAAATTTGCGACAGTAGAAAATTATTTTTTGAATAATTTACTATAGAAAAGGCAATCCCTGGCGTAATTAAAATTTGCGACAGTATAAAATTATTTTTTGAATAATTTACTATAGATAAGGCAATCCCTGGCGTAATTAAAATTTGCGACAGTAGAAAATTATTTTTTGAATAATTTACTATAGAAAAGGCAATCCCTGGCGTAATTAAAATTTTCGACAGTAAAAAATTAATATTTTGAATAATTTACTATAGAAAAGGCAATCCCTGGCGTAATTAAAATTTGCGACAGTAGAAAATTATTTTTTTAATAATTTACTATAGAAAAGGCAATCCCTGGCGCACTTAAAATTTGCGACAGTATAAAATTATTTTTTGAATAATTTACTATAGAAAAGGCAATCCCTGGCGCAATTACAATTTGCGAAAGTTGAAAATTATTTTTTGAATAATTTACTATAGAAAAGGCAATCCCTGGCGCAATTAAAATTTGCGACAGTAAAAAATTATTTTTTGAATAATTTACTATAAAAAAGGCAATCCCTGGCGTATTTAAAATTTGCGACAGTAAAAAATTAATTTGTGAGAAATTTACTATAGCAAAGGCAATCCCTGGGATATTTAAAATTTGCGACAGTAAAAAATTATTTTTTTGCAAAATTTACTATAGAAAAGGCAATCCCTGGCGTATTTAAAATTTGCGACAGTAGAAAATTATTTTTTGAATAATTTACTATAGAAAAGGCAATCCCTGGCGTAATTAAAATTTGCGACAGTAAAACATTATTTTTTGAATAATTTACTATAAAAAAGGCAATCCCTGCCGTATTTAAAATTTGCGACAGTAAAAAATTAATTAGTGAGAAATTTACTATAGAAAAGGCAATCCCTGGGATATTTAAAATTTGCGACAGTAAAAAATTATTTTTTTGCAAAATTTACTATAGAAAAGGCAATCCCTGGCGTATTTAAAATTTGCGACAGTAAAAAATTATTTTTTGAATAATTTACTGTAAAAAAGGCAATCCCTGGCGCAATTAAAATTTGCGACAGTAAAAAATTATTTTTTGCAAAATTTACTGTAGAAAAGGCAATCCCTGGCGGATTTGAAATTTGCGACATTAAAAAATTATTTTTTGAATAATTTACTATAGAAAAGGCAATCCCTGGCGTAATTAAAATTTGCGACAGTAAAAACTATTTTTTGAATAATTTACTACAGAAAAGGCAATCCCTGGCGCAATTAAAATTTGCGACAGTAAAAAATTATTTTTTGAATAATTTACTATAGAAAAGGCAATCCCTGGCGTAATTAAAATTTGCGACAGTAAAAAATTATTTTTTGAATAATTTACTGTAGAAAAGGCAATCCCTGCCGTAATTAAAATTTGCGACAGTAAAAAATTATTTTTTGAATAATTTACTATAAAAAAGGCAATCCCTGGCGTATTTAAAATTTGCGACACTAAAAAATTAATTTGTGAGAAATTTACTATAGAAAAGGCAATCCCTGGGATATTTAAAATTTGCGACAGTAAAAAATTATTTTTTTGCAAAATTTACTATAGAAAAGGCAATCCCTGGCGTATTTAAAATTTGCGACAGTAGAAAATTGTTTTTTGAATAATTTACTATAGAAAAGGCAATCCCTGGCGTATTTAAAATTTGCGACAGTAAAAAATTAATTTGTGAGAAATTTACTATAGAAAAGGCAATCCCTGGGATATTTAAAATTTGCGACAGTAAAAAATTATTTTTTTGCAAAATTTACTCTAGAAAAGGCAATCCCTGGCGTATTTAAAATTTGCGACAGTAAAAAATTATTTTTTGAATAATTTACTATAGAAAAGGCAATCCCTGGCGTAATTAAAATTTGCGACAGTAGAAAATTATTTTTTGAATAATTTACTATAGAAAAGGCAATCCCTGGCGTATTTAAAATTTGCGACAGTAAGAAATTAATTTGTGAGAAATTTACTATAGAAAAGGCATTCCCTGGGATATTTAAAATTTGCGACAGTAAAAAATTATTTTTTTTATAATTTACTATAGAAAAGGCAATCCCTGGCGCAATTAAAATTTGCGACAGTAAAAAATTATTTTTTGAATAATTTACTGTAGAAAAGGCAATCCCTGGCGCAATTAAAATTTGCGACAATAAAAAATTATTTTTTGCAAAATTTACTGTAGAAAAGGTAATCCCTGGCGGATTTGAAATTTGCGACAGTAAAAAATTATTTTTTGAATAATTTACTATAGAAAAGGCAATCCCTGGCGTAATTAAAATTTGCGACAGTAAAAAATTATTTTTTGAATAATTTACTATAGAAAAGGCAATCCCTGGCGCAATTAAAATTTGCGACAGTAAAGAATTATTTTTTGAATAATTTACTATAGAAAAGGCAACCCCTGGCGTAATTAAAATTTGCGACAGTAAAAAATTATTTTTTGAATAATTTACTATAGAAAAGGCAATCCCTGGCGTAATTAAAATTTGCGACAGTTGAAAATTATTTTTTGAATAATTTACTATAGAAAAGGCAATCCCTGGCGCACTTAAAATTTGCGACAGTAAAAAATTATTTTTTGAATAATTTACTATAGAAAAGGCAATCCCTGGCGTATTTAAAATTTGCGACAGTAAGAAATTAATTTGTGAGAAATTTACTATAGAAAAGGCAATCCCTGGGATATTTAAAATTTGCGACAGTAAAAAATTATTTTTTTGCAAAATTTACTATAGAAAAGGCAATCCCTGGCGTATTTAAAATTTGCGACAGTAAAACATTATTTTTTGAATAATTTACTGTAGAAAAGGCAATCCCTGGCGCAATTAAAATTTGCGACAGTAAAAAATTATTTTTTGCAAAATTTACTATAGAAAAGGCAATCCCTGGCGTAATTAAAATTTGCGACAGTATAAAATTATTTTTTGAATAATTTACTATAGAAAAGGCAATTCCTGGCTTTATTAAAATTTGCGACAGTAGAAAATTATTTTTTGAATAATTTACTATAGAAAAGGCAATCCCTGGCGTAATTAAAATTTGCGACAGTAAAAAATAATTTTTTGAAAAATTTACTATAGAAAAGGTAATCCCTGGCGCAATTACAATTTGCGACAGTAAAAAATTATTTTTTGAAAAATTTACTGTAGAAAGGCACTCCCTGGCGCAATTAAAATTTGCGACAGTAAAAAATTATTTTTTGAATAATCTACTATAGAAAAGGCAATACCTGGCGCAATTAAAATTTGCGACAGTAAAAAATTATTTTTTGAATAATTTACTATAGAAAAGGCAATCCCTGGCGCAATTAAAATTTGCGACAGTAAAAAATTATTTTTTGAATAATTTACTATAGAAAAGGCAATCCCTGGCGCAATTAAAATTTGCGACAGTAAAAAATATTTTTTGAATAATTTACTATAGAAAAGGCAATCCCTGGCGTAATTAAAATTTGCGATAGTAGAAAATTATTTTTTGAATAATTTACTATAGAAAAGGCAATCCCTGGCGTTTTTAAAATTTGCGACAGTAAGAAATTAATTTGCGAGAAATTTACTATAGAAAAGGCAATCCCTGGGATATTTAAAATTTGCGACAGTAAAAAATTATTTTTTGAATAATTTACTATAGCAAAGGCAATCCCTGGCGTATTTAAAATTTGCGACAGTAAAAAATTAATTTGTGAAAAATTTACCTGGCGAAATTGAAATTTGCGAGAGTAAAAAATTATTTTTTGAATAATTTACTATAGAAAAGGCAATCCCTGGCGTAATTAAAATTTGCGACAGTAAAAAATTATTTTTTGAATAATTTACTATAGAAAAGGCAATCCCTGGCGTATTTAAAATTTGCGACAGTAAGAAATTAATTTGTGAGAAATTTACTATAGAAAAGGCAATCCCTGGGATATTTAAAATTTGCGACAGTAAAAAATTATTCTTTGAAAAATTTACTATTGAAAAGGCAATCCCTGGCGTAATTAAAACTTGCGATAGTAAAAAATTATTTTTTGAATAATTTACTATAGAAAAGGCAATCCCTGGCGCAATTAAAATTTGCGACAGTAAAAAATTATTTTTTGAAAAATTTACTATAGAAAAGGTAATCCCTGGCGCAATTACAATTTGCAGCAGTAGAAAATTATTTTTTGAAAAATTTACTGTAGAAAGGCAATCCCTGGCGCAATTAAAATTTGCGACAGTAGAAAATTATTTTTTGAAAAGTTTACTATAGAAAAGGCAATCCCTGGCGCACTTAAAATTTGCGACAGTAAAAAATTATTTTTTGCAAAATTTACTGTAGAAAAGGCAATCCCTGGCGCAGTTAAAACTTGCGATAGTAAAAAATTATTTTTTGAATAATTTACTATAGAAAAGGCAATCCCTGGCGTAATTAAAATTTGCGACAGTAAAAAATTATTTTTTGAATAATTTACTATAGAAAAGGCAATCCCTGGCGTAATTAAAATTTGCGACAGTAAAAAATTATTTTTTGAATAATTTACTATAGAAAAGGCAATCCCTGGCGCACTTAAAATTTGCGAGAGTAAAAAATTATTTTTTGCAAAATTTACTGTAGAAAAGGCAATCCCGGGCGCAGTTAAAACTTGCGATAGTAAAAAATTATTTTTTGAATAATTTACTATAGAAAAGGCAATCCCTGGCGTAGTTAAAATTTGCGACAGTAAAAAATTATTTTTTGAATAATTTACTATAGAAAAGGCAATCCCTGGCGTAATTAAAATTTGCGACAGTAAAAAATTATTTTTTGAATAATTTACTATAGAAAAGGCAATCCCTGGCGTATTTAAAATTTGCGACAGTAAGAAATTAATTTGTGAGAAATTTACTATAGAAAACGCAATCCCTGGGATATTTAAAATTTGCGACAGTAAAAAATTATTTTTTGAATAATTTACTATAGAAAAGGCAATCCCTGGCGTATTTAAAATTTGCGACAGTAAAAAATTAATTTGTGAAAAATTTACCTGGCGAAATTGAAATTTGCGAGAGTAAAAAATTATTTTTTGAATAATTTACTATAGAAAAGGCAATCCCTGGCGTAATTAAAATTTGCGACAGTAGAAAATTATTTTTTGAATAATTTACTATAGAAAAGGCAATCCCTGGCGTATTTAAAATTTGCGACAGTAAGAAATTAATTTGTGAGAAATTTACTATAGAAAAGGCAATCCCTGGGATATTTAAAATTTGCGACAGTAAAAAATTATTTTTTGAAAAATTTACTATAGAAAAGGCAATCCCTGGCGTAATTAAGATTTGCGACAGTAGAAAATTATTTTTTGAATAATTTACTATAGAAAATGCAATCCCTGGCGTAATTAAAATTTGCGACAGTAGAAAATTATTTTTTGAATAATTTACTATAGAAAAGGCAATCCCTGGCGTAATTAAAATTTGCGACAGTAGAAAATTATTTTTTGAATAATTTACTATAGAAATGGCAATCCATGGCGTATTTAAAACTTGCGACAGTAAAAAATTATTTTTTGAATAATTTACTATAGAAAAGGCAATCCCTGGCGTAATTAAAATTTGCGACAGTAGAAAATTATTTTTTGAATAATTTACTATAGAAAAGGCAATCCCTGGCGTAATTAAAATTTGCGACAGTAGAAAATTATTTTTTGAATAATTTACTATAGAAAAGGCAATCCCTGGCGTATTTAAAATTTGCGACAGTAGAAAATTATTTTTTGAATAATTTACTATAGAAAAGGCAATCCCTGGCGTATTTAATATTTGCGACAGTAAAAAATTAATTTGTGAGAAATTTACTATAGAAAAGGCAATCCCTGGGATATTTAAAATTTGCGACAGTGAAAAATTATTTTTTTGCAAAATTTACTATAGAAAAGGCAATCCCTGGCGTATTTAAAATTTGCGACAGTAAAAAATTATTTTTTGAATAATTTACTATAGAAAAGGCAATCCCTGGCGCAATTAAAATTTGCGACAGTAGAAAATTATTTTTTGAATAATTTACTATAGAAAAGGCAATCCCTGGCGTAATTAAAATTTGCGACAGTAAAAAATTATTTTTAGAATAATTTACTATAGAAAAGGCAATCCCTGGCGTAATTAAAATTTGCGACAGTAGAAAATTATTTTTTGAATAATTTACTATAGAAAAGGCAATCCCTGGCGTAATTAAAATTTGCGACAGTAAAAAATTATTTTTTGAATAATTTACTATAGAAAAGGCAATCCCTGGCGTAATTAAAATTTGCGACAGTAAAAAATTATTTTTTGAATAATTTACTATAGAAAAGGCAATCCCCTGGCGTAATTAAAATTTGCGACAGTTGAAAATTATTTTTTGAATAATTTACTATAGAAAAGGCAATTCCTGGCGTAATTAAAATTTGCGACAGTAGAAAATTATTTTTTGAATAATTAACTATAGAAAAGGCAATCCCTGGCGTAATGAAAATTTGCGACAGTATAAAATTATTTTTTGAATAATTTACTATATAAAAGGCAATTTCTGGCGTAATTAAAATTTGCGACAGTAGAAAATTATTTTTTGAATAATTTACTATAGAAAAGGCAATCCCTGGCGTAATTAAAATTTGCGACAGTAGAAAATTATTTTTTGAATAATTTACTATAGAAAAGGCAATCCCTGGCGTATTTAAAATTTGCGACAGTAAAAATTTAATTTGTGAGAAATTTACTTTAGAAAAGGCAATCCCTGGGATATTTAAAATTTGCGACAGTAAAAAATTATTTTTTTTGAATAATTTACTATAGAAAAGGCAATCCCTGGCGTATTTAAAATTTGCGACAGTAAAAAATTATTTTTTGAATAATTTACTATAGAAAAGGCAATCCCTGGCGTAATTAAAATTTGCGACAGTAGAAAATTATTTTTTTAATAATTTACTATAGAAAAGGCAATCCCTGGCGTATTTAAAATTTGCGACAGTAAGAAGTTAATTTGTGAGAAATTTACTATAGAAAAGGCAATCCCTGGGATATTTAAAATTTGCGACAGTAAAAAATTATTTTTTGAATAATTTACTATAGAAAAGGCAATCCCTGGCGCAATTAAAATTTGCGACAGTAAAAAATTATTTTTTGAATAATTTACTGTAGAAAAGGCAATCCCTGGCGCAATTAAAATTTGCGACAGTAAAAAATTATTTTTTGCAAAATTTACTGTAGAAAAGGCAATCCCTGGCGGATTTGAAATTTGCGACAGTAAAAAATTATTTTTTGAATAATTTACTATAGAAAAGGCAATCCCTGGCGTAATTAAAATTTGCGACAGTAAAAAATTATTTTTTGAATAATTTACTATAGAAAAGGCAATCCCTGGCGCAATTAAAATTTGCGACAGTAAAAAATTATTTTTTGAATAATTTACTATAGAAAAGGCAATCCCTGGCGTAATTAAAATTTGCGACAGTAAAAAATTATTTTTTGAATAATTGACTATAGAAAAGGCAATCCCTGGCGTAATTAAAATTTGCGACAGTTGAAAATTATTTTTTGAATAATTTATTATAGAAAAGGCAATCCCTGGCGCACTTAAAATTTGCGACAGTAAAAAATTATTTTTTGAATAATTTACTATAGAAAAGGCAACCCCTGGCGTATTTAAAATTTGCGACAGTAAGAAATTAATTTGGGAGAAATTTACTATAGAAAAGGCAATCCCTGGGATATTTAAAATTTGCGACAGTAAAAAATTATTTTTTTGCAAAATTTACTATAGAAAAAGCAATCCCTGGCGTATTTAAAATTTGCGACAGTAAAAAATTATTTTTTAAATAATTTACTGTAGAAAAGGCAATCCCTGGCGCAATTAAAATTTGCGACAGTAAAAAATTATTTTTTGCAAAATTTACTATAGAACAGGCAATCCCTGGCGTAATTAAAATTTGCGACAGTATAAAATTATTTTTTGAATCATTTACTATAGAAAAGGCAATCCCTGGCGTAATTAAAATTTGCGACAGTAGAAAATTATTTTTTGAATAATTTACTATAGAAAAGGCAATCCCTGGCGTAATTTAAATTTGCGACAGTAAAAAATTATTTTTTGAAAAATTTACTACAGAAAAGATAACCCTGGCGCAATTACAATTTGCGACAGTAAAAAATTATTTTTTGAAAAATTTACTGTAGAAAGGCAGTCCTTAGCGCAATAAAAATTTGCGACAGTAAAAAATTATTTCTTGAATAATTTACTATAGAAAAGGCAATCCCTGGCGCAATTAAAATTTGCGACAGTAAAAAATTTTTTTTTTAATAATTTACTATAGAAAAGGCAATCCCTGGCGCAATTAAAATTTGCGACAGTAAAAAATTATTTTTTGAATACTTTACTATAGAAAAGGCAATCCCTGGCGCAATTAAAATTTGCGACAGTAAAAAATTATTTTTTGAATAATTTACTATAGAAAAGGCAATCCCTGGCGTAATTAAAATTTGCGACAGTAGAAAATTATTTTCTGAATAATTTACTATAGAAAAGGCAATCCCTGGCGTATTTAAAATTTGCGACAGTAAGAAATTAATTTGTGAGAAATTTACTATAGAAAATGCAATCCCTGGGATACTTAAAATTTGCGACAGTAAAAAATTATTTTTTGAATAATTTACTATAGAAAAGGCATTCCCTGGCGTATTTAAAATTTGCGACAGTAAAAAATTAATTTGTGAAAAATTTACCTTGCGAAATTGAAATTTGCGAGAGTAAAAAATTATTTTTTGAATAATTTACTATAGAAAAGGCAATCCCTGGCGTAATTAAAATTTGCGACAGTTGAAAATTATTTTTTGAATAATTTACTATAGAAAAGGCAATCCCTGGCGCACTTAAAATTTGCGACAGTAAAAAATTATTTTTTGAATAGTTTACTATAGAAAAGGCAATCCCTGGCGCACTTAAAATTTGCGACAGTAAAAAATTATTTTTTGAATAATTTACTATAGAAAAGGCAATCCCTGGCGTAATTAAAATTTGCGACAGTAGAAAATTATTTTTTGAATAATTTACTATTGGAAAGGCAATCCCTGGCGCAATTAAAATTTGCGACAGTGAAAAATTATTTTTTGAAAAATTTACTATAGAAGAGGTAATCCCTGGCGCAATTACAATTTGCGACAGTAAAAAATTATTTTTTGAAAAATTTACTGTAGAAAGGCAATCCCTGGCGCAATTAGAATTTGCGAGAGTAGAAAATTATTTTTTGAAAAGTTTACTATAGAAAAGGCAATCCCTGGCGCAATTAAAATTTGCGACAGTAAAAAATTATTTTTTGCAAAATTTACTGTAGAAAAGGCAATTCCTGGCGCAATTAAAACTTGCGATAGTAAAAAATTATTTTTTGAATAATTTACTATAGAAAAGGCAATCCCTGGCGTAATTAAAATTTGCGACAGTAGAAAATTATTTTTTGAATAATTTACTATAGAAAAGGCAATCCCTGGCGTATTTAAAATTTGCGACAGTAAAAAATTATTTTTTGAATAATTTACTATAGAAAAGGCAATCCCTGGCGTAATTAAAATTTGCGACAGTAGAAAATTATTTTTTTAATAATTTACTATAGAAAAGGCAATCCCTGGCGTATTTAAAATTTGCGACAGTAAGAAGTTAATTTGTGAGAAATTTACTATAGAAAAGGCAATCCCTGGGATATTTAAAATTTGCGACAGTAAAAAATTATTTTTTGAATAATTTACTATAGAAAAGGCAATCCCTGGCGCAATTAAAATTTGCGACAGTAAAAAATTATTTTTTGAATAATTTACTGTAGAAAAGGCAATCCCTGGCGCAATTAAAATTTGCGACAGTAAAAAATTATTTTTTGCAAAATTTACTGTAGAAAAGGCAATCCCTGGCGGATTTGAAATTTGCGACAGTAAAAAATTATTTTTTGAATAATTTACTATAGAAAAGGCAATCCCTGGCGTAATTAAAATTTGCGACAGTAAAAAATTATTTTTTGAATAATTTACTATAGAAAAGGCAATCCCTGGCGCAATTAAAATTTGCGACAGTAAAAAATTATTTTTTGAATAATTGACTATAGAAAAGGCAATCCCTGGCGTAATTAAAATTTGCGACAGTTGAAAATTATTTTTTGAATAATTTATTATAGAAAAGGCAATCCCTGGCGCACTTAAAATTTGCGACAGTAAAAAATTATTTTTTGAATAATTTACTATAGAAAAGGCAACCCCTGGCGTATTTAAAATTTGCGACAGTAAAAATTTAATTTGTGAGAAATTTACTTTAGAAAAGGCAATCCCTGGGATATTTAAAATTTGCGACAGTAAAAAATTATTTTTTTTGAATAATTTACTATAGAAAAGGCAATCCCTGGCGTATTTAAAATTTGCGACAGTAAAAAATTATTTTTTGAATAATTTACTATAGAAAAGGCAATCCCTGGCGTAATTAAAATTTGCGACAGTAGAAAATTATTTTTTTAATAATTTACTATAGAAAAGGCAATCCCTGGCGTATTTAAAATTTGCGACAGTAAGAAGTTAATTTGTGAGAAATTTACTATAGAAAAGGCAATCCCTGGGATATTTAAAATTTGCGACAGTAAAAAATTATTTTTTGAATAATTTACTATAGAAAAGGCAATCCCTGGCGCAATTAAAATTTGCGACAGTAAAAAATTATTTTTTGAATAATTTACTGTAGAAAAGGCAATCCCTGGCGCAATTAAAATTTGCGACAGTAAAAAATTATTTTTTGCAAAATTTACTGTAGAAAAGGCAATCCCTGGCGGATTTGAAATTTGCGACAGTAAAAAATTATTTTTTGAATAATTTACTATAGAAAAGGCAATCCCTGGCGTAATTAAAATTTGCGACAGTAAAAAATTATTTTTTGAATAATTTACTATAGAAAAGGCAATCCCTGGCGCAATTAAAATTTGCGACAGTAAAAAATTATTTTTTGAATAATTTACTATAGAAAAGGCAATCCCTGGCGTAATTAAAATTTGCGACAGTAAAAAATTATTTTTTGAATAATTGACTATAGAAAAGGCAATCCCTGGCGTAATTAAAATTTGCGACAGTTGAAAATTATTTTTTGAATAATTTATTATAGAAAAGGCAATCCCTGGCGCACTTAAAATTTGCGACAGTAAAAAATTATTTTTTGAATAATTTACTATAGAAAAGGCAACCCCTGGCGTATTTAAAATTTGCGACAGTAAGAAATTAATTTGGGAGAAATTTACTATAGAAAAGGCAATCCCTGGGATATTTAAAATTTGCGACAGTAAAAAATTATTTTTTTGCAAAATTTACTATAGAAAAAGCAATCCCTGGCGTATTTAAAATTTGCGACAGTAAAAAATTATTTTTTAAATAATTTACTGTAGAAAAGGCAATCCCTGGCGCAATTAAAATTTGCGACAGTAAAAAATTATTTTTTGCAAAATTTACTATAGAACAGGCAATCCCTGGCGTAATTAAAATTTGCGACAGTATAAAATTATTTTTTGAATCATTTACTATAGAAAAGGCAATCCCTGGCGTAATTAAAATTTGCGACAGTAGAAAATTATTTTTTGAATAATTTACTATAGAAAAGGCAATCCCTGGCGTAATTTAAATTTGCGACAGTAAAAAATTATTTTTTGAAAAATTTACTACAGAAAAGATAACCCTGGCGCAATTACAATTTGCGACAGTAAAAAATTATTTTTTGAAAAATTTACTGTAGAAAGGCAGTCCCTAGCGCAATAAAAATTTGCGACAGTAAAAAATTATTTCTTGAATAATTTACTATAGAAAAGGCAATCCCTGGCGCAATTAAAATTTGCGACAGTAAAAAATTTTTTTTTTAATAATTTACTATAGAAAAGGCAATCCCTGGCGCAATTAAAATTTGCGACAGTAAAAAATTATTTTTTGAATACTTTACTATAGAAAAGGCAATCCCTGGCGCAATTAAAATTTGCGACAGTAAAAAATTATTTTTTGAATAATTTACTATAGAAAAGGCAATCCCTGGCGTAATTAAAATTTGCGACAGTAGAAAATTATTTTCTGAATAATTTACTATAGAAAAGGCAATCCCTGGCGTATTTAAAATTTGCGACAGTAAGAAATTAATTTGTGAGAAATTTACTATAGAAAATGCAATCCCTGGGATACTTAAAATTTGCGACAGTAAAAAATTATTTTTTGAATAATTTACTATAGAAAAGGCATTCCCTGGCGTATTTAAAATTTGCGACAGTAAAAAATTAATTTGTGAAAAATTTACCTTGCGAAATTGAAATTTGCGAGAGTAAAAAATTATTTTTTGAATAATTTACTATAGAAAAGGCAATCCCTGGCGTAATTAAAATTTGCGACAGTTGAAAATTATTTTTTGAATAATTTACTATAGAAAAGGCAATCCCTGGCGCACTTAAAATTTGCGACAGTAAAAAATTATTTTTTGAATAGTTTACTATAGAAAAGGCAATCCCTGGCGCACTTAAAATTTGCGACAGTAAAAAATTATTTTTTGAATAATTTACTATAGAAAAGGCAATCCCTGGCGTAATTAAAATTTGCGACAGTAGAAAATTATTTTTTGAATAATTTACTATTGGAAAGGCAATCCCTGGCGCAATTAAAATTTGCGACAGTGAAAAATTATTTTTTGAAAAATTTACTATAGAAGAGGTAATCCCTGGCGCAATTACAATTTGCGACAGTAAAAAATTATTTTTTGAAAAATTTACTGTAGAAAGGCAATCCCTGGCGCAATTAGAATTTGCGAGAGTAGAAAATTATTTTTTGAAAAGTTTACTATAGAAAAGGCAATCCCTGGCGCAATTAAAATTTGCGACAGTAAAAAATTATTTTTTGCAAAATTTACTGTAGAAAAGGCAATTCCTGGCGCAATTAAAACTTGCGATAGTAAAAAATTATTTTTTGAATAATTTACTATAGAAAAGGCAATCCCTGGCGTAATTAAAATTTGCGACAGTAGAAAATTATTTTTTGAATAATTTACTATAGAAAAGGCAATCCCTGGCGTATTTAAAATTTGCGACAGTAAAAAATTAATTTGTGAGAAATTTACTATAGAAAGGGCAATCCCTGGGATATTTAAAATTTGCGATAGTAAAAAATTATTTTTTTGCAAAATTTACTATAGAAAAGGCAAACCCTGGCGTATTTAAAATTTGCGACAGTAAAAAATTATTTTTTAAATAATTTACTATAGAAAAGGCAATCCCTGGCGTAATTAAAATTTGCGACAGTAGAAAATTATTTTTTGAATAATTTACTATAGAAAAGGCAATTCCTGGCGTATTTAAAATTTGCGACAGTAAGAAATTAATTTGTGAGAAATTTACTATAGAAAATGCAATCCCTGGGATATTTAAAATTTGCGACAGTAAAAAATTATTTTTTGAATAATTTACTGTAGAAAAGGCAATCCCTGGCGCAATTAAAATTTGCGACAGTAAAAAATTATTTTTTGCAAAATTTACTGTAGAAAAGGCAATCCCTGGCGGATTTGAAATTTGCGACAGTAAAAAATTATTTTTTGAATAATTTACTATAGAAAAGGCAATCCCTGGCGTAATTAAAATTTGCGACAGTAAAAAATTATTTTTTGAATAATTTACTATAGAAAAGGCAATACCTGGCGCAATTAAAATTTGCGACAGTAAAAAATTATTTTTTGAATAATTTACTATAGAAAAGGCAATCCCTGGCGTAATTAAAATTTGCGACAGTAAAAAATTATTTTTTGAATAATTTACTATAGAAAAGGCAATACCTGGCGCAATTAAAAGTTGCGACAGTAAAAAATTATTTTTTGAATAATTTACTATAGAAAAGGCAATCCCTGGCGTAATTAAAATTTGCGACAGTAAAAAATTATTTTTTGAATAATTTACTATAGAAAAGCCAATCCCTGGCGTAATTAAAATTTGCGACAGTTGAAAATTATTTTTTGAATAATTTACTATAGAAAAGGCAATCCCTGGCGCACTTAAAATTTGCGACAGTAAAAAATTATTTTTTGAATAATTTACTATAGAAAAGGCAATCCCTGGCGTATTTAAAATTTGCGACAGTAAGAAATTAATTTGTGAGAAATTTACTATAGAAAAGGCAATCCCTGGGATATTTAAAATTTGCGACAGTAAAAAATTATTTTTTTGAAAAATTTACTATAGAGAAAGCATTCCCTGGCGTATTTAAAATTTGCGACAGTAAAAAATTATTTTTTGAATAATTTACTGTTGAAAAGGCAATCCCTGGCGCAATTAAAATTTGCGACAGTAAAAAATTATTTTTTGCAAAATTTACTATAGAAAAGGCAATCCCTGGCGTAATTAAAATTTGCGACAATATAAAATTATTTTTTGAATCATTTACTATAGAAAAGGCAATCCCTGGCGTAATTAAAATTTGCGACAGTAGAAAATTATTTTTTGAATAATTTACTATAGAAAAGGCAATCCCTGGCGCAATTAAAATTTGCGACAGTAAAAAATTATTTTTTGAATAATTTACTATAGAAAAGGCAATCCCTGGCGTAATTAAAATTTGCGACAGTAGAAAATTATTTTTTGAATAATTTACTATAGAAAAGGCAATCCCTGGCGTATTTAAAATTTGCGACAGTAAGAAATTAATTTGTGAGAAATTTACTATGGAAAGGCAATCCCTGGCGCAATTAAAATTTGCGACAGTAAAAAATTATTTTTTGCAAAATTTACTATAGAAAAGGCAATCCCTGGCGCAATTACAATTTGCGACAGTAAAAAATTATTTTTTGAATAATTTACTATAGAAAAGGCAATCCCTGGCGCAATTAAAATTTGCGACAGTAAAAAATTATTTTTTGAATAATTTACTATAGAAAAGGCAATCCCTGGCGCAATTAAAATTTGCGACAGTAAAAAATTATTTTTTGAATAATTTACTATAGAAAAGGCAATCCCTGGCGTAATTAAAATTTGCGACAGTAGAAAATTATTTTTTGAATAATTTACTATAGAAAAGGCAATCCCTGGCGTATTTAAAATTTGCGACAGTAAGAAATTAATTTGTGAGAAATTTACTATGGAAAGGCAATCCCTGGCGCAATTAAAATTTGCGACAGTAAAAAATTATTTTTTGCAAAATTTACTATAGAAAAGGCAATCCCTGGCGTAATTAAAATTTGCGACAATATAAAATTATTTTTTGAATCATTTACTATAGAAAAGGCAATCCCTGGCGTAATTAAAATTTGCGACAGTAGAAAATTATTTTTTGAATAATTTACTATAGAAAAGATAATCCCTGGCGCAATTACAATTTGCGACAGTAAAAAATTATTTTTTGAATAATTTACTATAGAAAAGGCAATCCCTGGCGCAATTAAAATTTGCGACAGTAAAAAATTATTTTTTGAATAATTTACTATAGAAAAGGCAATCCCTGGCGCAATTAAAATTTGCGACAGTAAAAAATTATTTTTTGAAAAATTTACTGTAGAAAGGCAATCCCTGGCGCAATTAAAATTTGCGACAGTAAAAAATTATTTTTTGAATAATTTACTATAGAAAAGGCAATCCCTGGCGCAATTAAAATTTGCGACAGTAAAAAATTATTTTTTGAATAATTTACTATAGAAAAGGCAATCCCTGGCGCAATTAAAATTTGCGACAGTAAAAAATTATTTTTTGAATAATTTACTATAGAAAAGGCAATCCCTGGCGCAATTAAAATTTGCGACAGTAAAAAATTATTTTTTGAATAATTTACTATAGAAAAGGCAATCCCTGGCGTAATTAAAATTTGCGACAGTAGAAAATTATTTTTTGAATAATTTACTATAGAAAAGGCAATCCCTGGCGTATTTAAAATTTGCGACAGTAAGAAATTAATTTGTGAGAAATTTACTATGGAAAGGCAATCCCTGGGATATTTAAAATTTGCGACAGTAAAAAATTTTTTTTTGAATAATTTACTATAGAAAAGGCAATTCTTGGCGTATTTAAAATTTGCGACAGTAAAAAATTAATTTGTGAAAAATTTACCTGGCGAAATTGAAATTTGCGAGAGTAAAAAATTATTTTTTGAATAATTTACTATAGAAAAGGCAATCCCTGGCGTAATTAAAATTTGCGACAGTTGAAAATTATTTTTTGAATAATTTACTATAGAAAAGGCAATCCCTGGCGCACTTAAAATTTGCGACAGTAAAAAATTATTTTTTGAATAATTTACTATAGAAAAGGCAATCCCTGGCGCACTTAAAATTTGCGACAGTAAAAAATTATTTTTTGAATAATTTACTATAGAAAAGGCAATCCCTGGTGTAATTAAAATTTGCGACAGTAGAAAATTATTTGTTGAATAATTTACTATAGGAAAGGCAATCCCTGGCGCAATTAAAATTTGCGACAGTAAAAAATTATTTTTTGAAAAATTTACTATAGAAAAGGTAATCCCTGGCGCAATTACAATTTGCGACAGTAAAAAATTATTTTTTGAAAAATTTACTGTATAAAGGCAATCCCTGGCGCAATTAAAATTTGCGACAGTAGAAAATTATTTTTTGAAAAGTTTACTATAGAAAACGCAATCACTGGCGCAATTAAAATTTGCGACAGTAAAAAATTATTTTTTGCAAAATTTACTGTAGAAAAGGCAATCCCTGGCGCAATTAAAACTTGCGATAGTAAAAAATTATTTTTTGAATAATTTACTATAGAAAAGGCAATCCCTGGCGTAATTAAAATTTGCGACAGTAAAAAATTATTTTTTGAATAATTTACTATAGAAAAGGCAATCCCTGGCGTAATTAAAATTTGCGACAGTAAAAAATGTTTTTTTGAATAATTTACTATAGAAAAGGCAATCCCTGGCGCACTTAAAATTTGCGACAGTAAAAAATTATTTTTTGGAAAATTTACTGTAGAAAAGGCAATCCCTGCCGCAATTAAAACTTGCGATAGTACAAAATTATTTTTTGAATTATTTACTATAGAAAAGGCAATCCCTGGCGTAATTAAAATTTGCGACAGTAAAAAATTATTTTTTGAATAATTTACTATAGAAAAGGCAATCCCTGGCGTAATTAAAATTTGCGACAGTAAAAAATTATTTTTTGAATAATTTACTATAGAAAAGGCAATCCCTGGCGTATTTAAAATTTGCGACAGTAAGAAATTAATTTGTGAGAAATTTACTATAGAAAAGGCAATCCCTGGGATATTTAAAATTTGCGACAGTAAAAAATTATTTTTTGAATAATTTACTATAGAAAAGGCAATCCCTGGTGTATTTAAAATTTGCGACAGTAAAAAATTAATTTGTGAAAAATTTACCTGGCGAAATTGAAATTTGCGAGAGTAAAAAATTATTTTTTGAATAATTTACTATAGAAAAGGCAATCCCTGGCGTAATTAAAATTTGCGACAGTAGAAAATTATTTTTTGAATAATTTACTATAGAAAAGGCAATCCTTGGCGTAATTAAAATTTGCGACAGTATAAAATTATTTTTTGAATAATTTACTATAGAAAAGGCAATCCCTGGCGCACTTAAAATTTGCGACAGTAAAAAATTATTTTTTGAATAATTTACTATAGAATGGCAATCCCTGGCGTAATTAAAATTTGCGACAGTAGAAAATTATTTTTTGAATAATTTACTATAGAAAAGGCAATCCCTGGCGCAATTAAAATTTGCGACAGTAAAAAATTATTTTTTGAATAATTTACTATAGGAAAGGCAATCCCTGGCGTATTTAAAATTTGCGACAGTAAGAAATTAATTTGTGAGAAATTTACTATAGAAAAGGCAATCCCTGGGATATTTAAAATTTGCGACAGTAAAAAATTATTTTTTGAAAAATTTACTATAGAAAAGGCAATCCCTGGCGTAATTAAAATTTGCGACAGTAGAAAATTAGTTTTTGAAAAATTTACTATAGAAAAGGGAATCCCTGGCGCAATTAAAATTTGCGACAGTAAAAAATTCTTTTTGAAAAATTTACTATAGAAAAGGTAATCCCTGGCGCAATTAAAATTTGCGACAGTGGAAAATTATTTTTTGAATAATTTACTATAGAAAAGGCAATCCCTGGCGTAATTAAAATTTGTGACAGTTGAAAATTATTTTTTGAATAATTTACTATAGAAAAGGCAATCACTGGCGCACTTAAAATTTGCGACAGTAAAAAATTATTTTTTGAATAATTTACTATAGAAAAGGCAATCCCTGGCGCACTTAAAATTTGCGACAGTAAAAAATTATTTTTTGAATAATTTACTATAGAAAAGGCAATCTCTGGCGTAATTAAAATTTGCGACAGTAGAAAATTATTTTTTTGAATAATTTACTATAGAAAAGGCAATCCATGGCGCAATTAAAATTTCCGACAGTAGAAAATTATTTTTTGAATAATTTACTATAGAAAAGGCAATCCCTGGCGCAATTAAAATTTGCGACAGTAAAAAATTAATTTTTGAATAATTTACTATAGAAAAGGCAATCACTGGCGCACTTAAAATTTGCGACAGTAAAAAATTATTTTTTGAATAATTTACTATAGAAAAGGCAATCCCTGGCGCACTTAAAATTTGCGACAGTAAAAAATTATTTTTTGAATAATTTACTATAGAAAAGGCAATCGCTGGCGTAATTAAAATTTGCGACAGTAGAAAATTATTTTTTGAATAATTTACTATAGAAAAGGCAATCCCTGGCGCAATTAAAATTTGCGACAGTAGAAAATTATTTTTTGAATAATTTACTATAGAAAAGGCAATCCCTGGCGTATTTAAAATTTGCGACAGTAAGAAATTAATTTGTGAGAAATTTACTATAGAAAAGGCAATCCCTGGGATATTTAAAGTTTGCGACAGTAAAAAATTATTTTTTGAATAATTTACTATAGAAAAGGCAATCCCTGGCGTAATTAAAATTTGCGACAGTCGAAAATTATTTTTTGAATAATTTACTATAGAAAAGGCAATCCCTGGCGCAATTAAAATTTGAATAATTTGAATATTTTTTGAATAATTTTCTATAGAAAAGGCAATCCCTGGCGTATTTAAAATTTGCGACAGTAAGAAATTAATTTGTGAGAAATTTACTATAGAAAAGGCAATTCCTGGCGTAATTAAAATTTGAGACAGTAGAAAATTAGTTTTTGAATAATTTACTATAGAAAAGGCAATCCCTGGCGCAATTAAAATTTGCGACAGTAAAAAATTATTTTTTGCAAAATTTACTATAGAAAAGGCAATCCCTGGCGTATTTAAAATTTGCGACAGTATAAAATTAATTTTTGAAAAATTGACTGTAGAAAAGGCAATCCCTGGCGTAATTAAAATTTGCGACAGTAGAAAATTATTTTTTGAATAATTTACTGTAGAAAAGGCAATCCCTGGCGTATTTAAAATTTGCGACAGTAAAAAATTAATTTGTGAAAAATTTACCTGGCGAAATTGAAATTTGCGAGAGTAAAAAATTAATTTTTGAAAAATTTAATATAGAAAAGGCAATCCCTGGCGTAATTAAAATTTGCGACAGTAAAAAATTATTTTTTGAATAATTTACTATAGAAAAGGCAATCCCTGGCGTAATTAAAATTTGCGACAGTAAAAAATTATTTTTTGAATAATTTACTATAGAAAAGGCAATCCCTGGCGTAATTAAAATTTGCGACAGTAAAAAATGTTTTTTTGAATAATTTACTATAGAAAAGGCAATCCCTGGCGCACTTAAAATTTGCGACAGTAAAAAATTATTTTTTGGAAAATTTACTGTAGAAAAGGCAATCCCTGCCGCAATTAAAACTTGCGATAGTACAAAATTATTTTTTGAATTATTTACTATAGGAAAGGCAATCCCTGGCGTAATTAAAATTTGCGACAGTAAAAAATTATTTTTTGAATAATTTACTATAGAAAAGGCAATCCCTGGCGTAATTAAAATTTGCGACAGTAAAAAATTATTTTTTGAATAATTTACTATAGAAAAGGCAATCCCTGGCGTATTTAAAATTTGCGACAGTAAGAAATTAATTTGTGAGAAATTTACTATAGAAAAGGCAATCCCTGGGATATTTAAAATTTGCGACAGTAAAAAATTATTTTTTGAATAATTTACTATAGAAAAGGCAATCCCTGGTGTATTTAAAATTTGCGACAGTAAAAAATTAATTTGTGAAAAATTTACCTGGCGAAATTGAAATTTGCGAGAGTAAAAAATTATTTTTTGAATAATTTACTATAGAAAAGGCAATCCCTGGCGTAATTAAAATTTGCGACAGTAGAAAATTATTTTTTGAATAATTTACTATAGAAAAGGCAATCCCTGGCGTAATTAAAATTTGCGACAGTATAAAATTATTTTTTGAATAATTTACTATAGAAAAGGCAATCCCTGGCGCACTTAAAATTTGCGACAGTAAAAAATTATTTTTTGAATAATTTACTATAGAATGGCAATCCCTGGCGTAATTAAAATTTGCGACAGTAGAAAATTATTTTTTGAATAATTTACTATAGAAAAGGCAATCCCTGGCGCAATTAAAATTTGCGACAGTAAAAATTATTTTTTGAATAATTTACTATAGGAAAGGCAATCCCTGGCGTATTTAAAATTTGCGACAGTAAGAAATTAATTTGTGAGAAATTTACTATAGAAAAGGCAATCCCTGGGATATTTAAAATTTGCGACAGTAAAAAATTATTTTTTGAAAAATTTACTATAGAAAAGGCAATCCCTGGCGTAATTAAAATTTGCGACAGTAGAAAATTAGTTTTTGAAAAATTTACTATAGAAAAGGGAATCCCTGGCGCAATTAAAATTTGCGACAGTAATAAATTCTTTTTGAAAAATTTACTATAGAAAAGGTAATCCCTGGCGCAATTAAAAGTTGCGACAGTGGAAAATTATTTTTTGAATAATTTACTATAGAAAAGGCAATCCCTGGCGTAATTAAAATTTGCGACAGTTGAAAATTATTTTTTGAATAATTTACTATAGAAAAGGCAATCACTGGCGCACTTAAAATTTGCGACAGTAAAAAATTATTTTTTGAATAATTTACTATAGAAAAGGCAATCCCTGGCGCACTTAAAATTTGCGACAGTAAAAAATTATTTTTTGAATAATTTACTATAGAAAAGGCAATCTCTGGCGTAATTAAAATTTGCGACAGTAGAAAATTATTTTTTTGAATAATTTACTATAGAAAAGGCAATCCCTGGCGCAATTAAAATTTGCGACAGTAGAAAATTATTTTTTGAATAATTTACTATAGAAAAGGCAATCCCTGGCGCAATTAAAATTTGCGACAGTAAAAAAATATTTTTTGAATAATTTACTATAGAAAAGGCAATCACTGGCGCACTTAAAATTTGCGACAGTAAAAAATTATTTTTTGAATAATTTACTATAGAAAAGGCAATCCCTGGCGCACTTAAAATTTGCGACAGTAAAAAATTATTTTTTGAATAATTTACTATAGAAAAGGCAATCGCTGGCGTAATTAAAATTTGCGACAGTAGAAAATTATTTTTTGAATAATTTACTATAGAAAAGGCAATCCCTGGCGCAATTAAAATTTGCGACAGTAGAAAATTATTTTTTGAATAATTTACTATAGAAAAGGCAATCCCTGGCGTATTTAAAATTTGCGACAGTAAGAAATTAATTTGTGAGAAATTTACTATAGAAAAGGCAATCCCTGGGATATTTAAAGTTTGCGACAGTAAAAAATTATTTTTTGAATAATTTACTATAGAAAAGGCAATCCCTGGCGTAATTAAAATTTGCGACAGTCGAAAATTATTTTTTGAATAATTTACTATAGAAAAGGCAATCCCTGGCGCAATTAAAATTTGCGACAGTAAAAAATTATTTTTTGAATAATTTACTATAGAAAAGGCAATCCCTGGCGTATTTAAAATTTGCGACAGTAAGAAATTAATTTGTGAGAAATTTACTATAGAAAAGGCAATTCCTGGCGTAATTAAAATTTGCGACAGTAGAAAATTAGTTTTTGAATAATTTACTATAGAAAAGGCAATCCCTGGCGCAATTAAAATTTGCGACAGTAAAAAATTATTTTTTGCAAAATTTACTATAGAAAAGGCAATCCCTGGCGTATTTAAAATTTGCGACAGTATAAAATTAATTTTTGAAAAATTTACTGTAGAAAAGGCAATCCCTGGCGCAATTAAAATTTGCGACAGTAGAAAATTATTTTTTGAATAATTTACTGTAGAAAAGGCAATCCCTGGCGCAATTAAAATTTGCGACAGTAAAAAATTATTTTTTGAATAATTTACTGTAGAAAAGGCAATCCCTGGCGCAATTAAAATTTGCGACAGTTAAAAATTATTTTTTGAATAATTTACTATAGAAAAGGCAATCCCTGGCGCACTTAAAATTTGCGACAGTAAAAAATTATTTTTTGAAAAATTTACTATAGAAAAGGGAATCCCTGGCGAAATTGAAATTTGCGAGAGTAAAAAATTATTGTTTGAATAATTTACTATAGAAAAGGCAATCCCTGGCGTAATTAAAATTTGCGACAGTTGAAAATTATTTTTTGAATAATTTACTATAGAAAAGGCAATCCCTGGCGCACTTAAAATTTGCGACAGTAAAAAATTATTTTTTGAATAATTTACTATAGAAAAGGCAATCCCTGGCGCACTTAAAATTTGCGACAGTAAAAAATTATTTTTTGAATAATTTTCTATAGAAAAGGCAATCCCTGGCGTAATTAAAATTTGCGACAGTAGAAAATTATTTGTTGAATAATTTACTATAGGATAGGCAATCCCTGGCGCAATTAAAATTTGCGACAGTAAAAAATTATTTTTTGAAAAATTTACTATAGAAAAGGTAATCCCTGGCGCAATTACAATTTGCGACAGTAAAAAATTATTTTTTGCAAAATTTACTGTAGAAAAGGCAATCCCTGGCGCATTTAAAACTTGCGATAGTAAAAAATTATTTTTTGAATAATTTACTATAGAAAAGGCAATCCCTGGCGTAATTAAAATTTGCGACAGTAAAAAATTATTTTTTGAATAATTTACTATAGAAAAGGCAATCCCTGGCGTAATTAAAATTTGCGACAGTAACAAATTATTTTTTGAATAATTTACTATAGAAAAGACAAACCCTGGCGCACTTAAAATTTGCGACAGTAAAAAATTATTTTTTGCAAAATTTACTGTAGAAAAGGCAGTCCCTGCCGCAATTAAAACTTGCGATAGTACAAAATTATTTTTTGAATTATTTACTATAGAAAAGGCAATCCCTGGCGTAATTAAAATTTGCGACAGTAAAAAATTATTTTTTGAATAATTTACTATAGAATAGGCAATCCCTGGCGTAATTAAAATTTGCGATAGTAAAAAATTATTTTTTTAATAATTTACTATAGAAAAGGCAATCCCTGGCGTATTTAAAATTTGCGACAGTAAGAAATTAATTTGTGAGAAATTTACTATAGAAAAGGCAATCCCTGGGATATTTAAAATTTGCGACAGAAAAAAAGTATTTTTTGAATAATTTACTATAGAAAAGGCAATCCCTGGTGTATTTAAAATTTGCGACAGTAAAAAATTAATTTGTGAAAAATTTACCTGGCCAAATTGAAATTTGCGAGAGTAAAAAATTATTTTTTGAATAATTTACTATAGAAAAGGCAATCCCTGGCGTAATTAAAATTTGCGACAGTAGAAAATTATTTTTTGAATAATTTACTATAGAAAAGGCAATCCCTGGCGTAATTAAAATTTGCGACAGTATAAAATTATTTTTTGAATAATTTACTATAGAAAAGGCAATCCCTGGCGCACTTAAAATTTGCGACAGTAAAAAATTATTTTTTGAATAATTTACTATAGAAAGGCAATCCCTGGCGTAATTAAAATTTGCGACAGTAGAAAATTATTTTTTGAATAATTTACTATAGAAAAGGCAATCCCTGGCGCAATTAAAATTTGCGACAGTAAAAAATTATTTTTTGAATAATTTACTATAGGAAAGGTAATCCCTGGCGCAATTAAAATTTGCGACAGTAAGAAATTAATTTGTGAGAAATTTACTATAGAAAAGGCAATCCCTGGGATATTTAAAATTTGCGACAGTTGAAAATTATTTTTTGAATAATTTACTATAGAAAAGGCAATCACTGGCGCACTTAAAATTTGCGACAGTAAAAAATTATTTTTTGAATAATTTACTATAGAAAAGGCAATCCCTGGCGCACTTAAAATTTGCGACAGTAAAAAATTATTTTTTGAATAATTTACTATAGAAAAGGCAATCTCTGGCGTAATTAAAATTTGCGACAGTAGAAAATAATTTTTTGAATAATTTACTATAGAAAAGGCAATCCCTGGCGCAATTAAAATTTGCGACAGTAGAAAATTATTTTTTGAATAATTTACTATAGAAAAGGCAATCCCTGGCGCAATTAAAATTTGCGACAGTAAAAAATTATTTTTTGAATAATTTGCTATAGAAAAGGGAATCACTGGCGCACTTAAAATTTGCGACAGTAAAAAATTATTTTTTGAATAATTTACTATAGAAAAGGCAATCCCTGGCGCACTTAAAATTTGCGACAGTAAACAATTATTTTTTGAATAATTTACTATAGAAAAGGCAATCTCTGGCGCACTTAAAATTTGCGACAGTAAAAAATTATTTTTTGAATAATTTACTATAGAAAAGGCAATCTCTGGCGTAATTAAAATTTGCGACAGTAGAAAATAATTTTTTGAATAATTTACTATAGAAAAGGCAATCCCTGGCGCAATTAAAATTTGCGACAGTAGAAAATTATTTTTTGAATAATTTACTATAGAAAAGGCAATCCCTGGCGCAATTAAAATTTGCGACAGTAAAAAATTATTTTTTGAATAATTTGCTATAGAAAAGGGAATCACTGGCGCACTTAAAATTTGCGACAGTAAAAAATTATTTTTTGAATAATTTACTATAGAAAAGGCAATCTCTGGCGTAATTAAAATTTGCGACAGTAGAAAACAATTTTTTGAATAATTTACTATAGAAAAGGCAATCCCTGGCGCAATTAAAATTTGCGACAGTAGAAAATTATTTTTTGAATAATTTACTATAGAAAAGGCAATCCCTGGCGCAATTAAAATTTGCGACAGTAAAAAATTATTTTTTGAATAATTTGCTATAGAAAAGGGAATCACTGGCGCACTTAAAATTTGCGACAGTAAAAAATTATTTTTTGAATAATTTACTATAGAAAAGGCAATCTCTGGCGTAATTAAAATTTGCGACAGTAGAAAATAATTTTTTGAATAATTTACTATAGAAAAGGCAATCCCTGGCGCAATTAAAATTTGCGACAGTAGAAAATTATTTTTTGAATAATTTACTATAGAAAAGGCAATCCCTGGCGCAATTAAAATTTGCGACAGTAAAAAATTATTTTTTGAATAATTTGCTATAGAAAAGGGAATCACTGGCGCACTTAAAATTTGCGACAGTAAAAAATTATTTTTTGAATAATTTACTATAGAAAAGGCAATCCCTGGCGCACTTAATATTTGCGACAGTAAACAATTATTTTTTGAATAATTTACTATAGAAAAGGCAATCTCTGGCGTAATTAAAATTTGCGACAGTTGAAAATTATTTTTTGAATAATTTACTATAGAAAAGGCAATCACTGGCGCACTTAAAATTTGCGACAGTAAAAAATTATTTTTTGAATAATTTACTATAGAAAAGGCAATCCCTGGCGCACTTAAAATTTGCGACAGTAAAAAATTATTTTTTGAATAATTTACTATAGAAAAGG